>WEKX01023366.1:132842-145572 GCA_013390025.1 Pitta sordida
GACCTTAAGGATCATCCAGTTCCATCCAGTGGCAGGAGCCACTTTGGGGAGTGGGATGAGGAACATTCCAGAGTCCAGGACACATTCCTGCATCCAGAGCCGGATCAAAGGCTCGGGATGATGAAGCCTCTCCTCCAAAGAGGAGATCCTTTGGAGCTGCTGCTTCCAGGCAGCTTTTTCCAGGTTATTTTCCTTATAGGATGTGACTCCTCCATGATTTGAAGGTTTGGATTCGGTGTTTTTGGGGGGAGGGAGCTCAAACACAACAAAATTCCAGGTGGATATTTGGGTGCAAAGCCACGGGATTGGCCTGTTGTTCCTCCTCTGCCATTCCCAATCTCCATCATTCCAGCTTTCTTTTTCTCCACTTCCAAAGGCCCAAACCCATCCCTTGGCAGCCCCTCCCTTCCAGGCAGGGCCGATTTCTGGAGCTATCCCAGGAATCCTGCCCGAGGACCGGGGAGGGGGGGCAGAGAAACCCCAGGAAAATCCCTTTCCCTGCAGCTCTTGANCTGTGTCTAATCACTTACAGACATGGAAAAAACCCCCTCACACACCCAAGGAGAACATAAACATCCATGGGATGTGCACAAGCCTATGGGAAACACATGGTTCCATTTTAATAAAAACTTTTACATTTCCAGAGTTGGGGTTTTTTTTGGGGGGGAGGATTTTTTTCCCCCTGGTTTTTATGGCTCGTTACAGAGCTGTGAATAGCAGGGCTTGTTTGGGGGGGGTGTTTCTTGTCGTGTTTTATGAGGACAATGCCATGTCCAGAGCTGCAGACATCACATATTTCAGAGGGGGAGATAAAACTTCCCTTGGCTCCTTCCCAGATCCTGCAGTAATTCCTTCTGGGATTGCTCAGGGTCTGACAGCCAGGAACGGGCCACAATGGGGTGACTGAGGAGGCCCCCCCGCCCTGTGCTCGGAAATATTTTATCTCGTCTTCCTTCCTAAACAGTTTCTTCCAAGTCCTTTGTGCTCACCGGGACAAAGAAACCCCTTTCCAGGAGGGATTTTGGGGCGTGGGGGGAGAAGGTTGGGAGAGAAGAAGGGGGATATGTGGGATAAAGGCACATTTGGCTCAGAAATTATGGAATCATGGAATGGGTTGGGCATTCCTGGATCAAAGGCTCGGGATGACGAAGCCTCTCCTCCAAAGAGGAGATCCTTTGGAGCTGCTGCTTCCAGGCAGCTTTTTCCAGGTTATTTTCCTTATAGGATGTGACTCCTCCATGATTTGAAGGTTTGGATTCGGTGTTTTTGGGGGGAGGGAGCTCAAACACAACAAAATTCCAGGTGGATATTTGGGTGCAAAGCCACGGGATTGGCCTGTTGTTCCTCCTCTGCCATTCCCAATCTCCATCATTCCAGCTTTCTTTTTCTCCACTTCCAAAGGCCCAAACCCATCCCTTGGCAGCCCCTCCCTTCCAGGCAGGGCCGATTTCTGGAGCTATCCCAGGAATCCTGCCCGAGGACCGGGGAGGGGGGGCAGAGAAACCCCAGGAAAATCCCTTTCCCTGCAGCTCTTGATTAAAACTCTCACTTTTAACACCAAAACGGCCCCGAAATCTTGACTTTCTGTGCTGAGCTCAGGCGAGATCCCGCAGATTCCACAAAGGGAGATTCTGGGATGGAGTTTTCCAGAGGTAAAAAGGCCACCAGACACCCCAATGGGCGCAGGGCGATTAGAGATTCCTGAGCATCCCTTTCCTGCCATTCCCTGTTTTGGCAGCCAGGCTCCCGCCGGGTGTTGGAATTCCAGCTGCCTGCTGAAGTGGATGAACAGGGGGCGTCGGGGCAGGAAGGAAAAGGAGGAAAAAAAACCCCCGAGTTCAACCTGATCCCACTGCCTTGGTGTGGGGGGATCACGAGTTCCCTCCTTCCCAGCACAGGACTCGTTTATTCCTGGGTGGAATGTTGGGGGAAAAGAACCAAATTAGGCCAAAAAAAAAAAAAAAGGGAAATAAACCCACCCCGGTTTTAATCCTTCCCAGTGGGAGGATGAAACCTGGACTAACACACACACAGAGAGAATATTCCTGATGCCTGGAACATCCCTGGAGGTTTTTCTCCTCGCTGCCGTTCCACCGCAGGCATCACCTTCCTGCCCCACCCCTTGGGCTCTTCCCGGTTTATTCCTGGGGTTCTCTGGGAGTTGGGAAGTGAATCTCTGTCCCTGTTTTCCCCATCACTAAAAGGAAATGTCCTGGAACAAACCCCAGTGTCTGCCCGGGAAAAGGGAGAGGAATCCCTCAAGGAAAGGGCTCGGATCCCATCCCAGCTCTGATTCTTTGGGTGTTTTTACTGGGATGAACAACCCTGAGATCCTTGGCTATCCCAGCCCCTCGCTCTCCCCATTCCCTCCTGTGTGGGACATTATTTTTCTTTGGGTTTTAAGCAGAAAATCCCATTTTTTTTCCTTCCAGCTGCAGGTTTTCTGGGATGAGAGGGAAAGGGATAAAGGCAGGAGAGCCCCTCAGGTGAAATAAGGGGCAGAGGGTCCCCGAGCATCCCCTGGGCTGCTGTGCCACATCCCGAGACACCTCAGCTCCCGGAGGAATCAGGCAATTCCAGCCCTCAGTCCAGGCAGCAGGATCCTGCCCACTTCCTAGAACATTCCTGGAACTGAGGCTGCAGAGGTGCAGCTCGGCGGAGCCGGCACGTTCCATGTGGATGGAGCTCAGGGCTCTGCTCCACTCTGAGCCCAGGACGGAGTCCAAGGCCTTGGCTGCCTCCCCTTTGGAGCCGGAGTCAGGCTGAGCCCTGAGCCCCGGGGAGGGGGAACAGAATTCCCGCTGCTTTATCCGATGGACACTGCGATGCAGGAGGGATTCGGGATAAGGGCTGGAGGGACAGGACACAGGGAATGGCTTCCCACTGCCACATGGGAGATTGGGAAGGAATCCTTCCCTGGGAGAATGGTGAAGGGCTGGGATGGATTTCCCAGAGAAGCTGTGGCTGCCCCATCCCTGGAAGTGTCCAAGGCCAGGCTGGAGAGAAGAAGCTCCAGGGAAATCTTGGAGACCCTTCCAGAGCCTGAAGGGGCTCCAGGAGCTGGAGAGGGACTGGGGACAAGGGATGGAGGGACAGGACACAGGGAATGGCTTCCCACTGCCACAGGGCAGGGATGGATGGGATGCTGGGAGGGAATTGGGTGTAATTCCCACACCTGGGAGGGTGGGCAGGCCCTGGCAGAGATTCCCAGAGAAGCTGTGGCTGCCCCATCCCTGGGAGTGTCCAGTTCCAGTTTGGATCACCCTGGGACAGTGGGAGATGTCCCTGCCCATGGCAGGGGGTGGCACTGGTTCATCTTTCAGGTCCTTCCAACCCAAACCATTCCATGATATATTGGGAATCACAGAATATTCTGAGTTGGAAAAGACCCAGAAGGATCATCGAGTCGAACTCTTAAACGGCACCACCACCACCTTACCTGGCAGGAATAGAACCCCTGATCTCCCAGGAAATATCCCCCCAAATCCCACAGCACAGAGAGACTGTGATGCCAGGAGTGGAGACACCCCCAGTGCTGCACCATCCACTGCTGGAGGGATCCCAACATCTCCACAATTCCAGCCTCCCACGTGACAGAGCCATCAAAACCCCGTTGGGGTTAACAAGTGGCTTGGAAATCTCCCAGGAATTGCTGGTTTTCCGGCAGATTGGGAACCAAACAAACCTGTCTCCTGGAATTCAGACAAATGTGAGGGTTGTGGAGAGGATGAGCAGCAGCTTTTCCCAGATTTTTCCGCTCCAAGTTTAGACCAGGGATGCAAGTTATCTCTTCCAGCTCCCCCGTGTCGACAGACTCAGTTATTCCCCAAAGGAAAAGCTGGAATAAAGCTCAGGGGGTGATGTTGAGGACCCAGAAATCCCACTGCTCCCAGGAGGGCTGAGCAACTCCAGGGAAATGGGGCAGGTTGGAGGCCAGGAACACTGGGGAGGTCACACCCTCTGTCAGGAGTATTCCTACAGAAATAAAGCTGGAAGTGGCCAGGAGTGCCAGGAACCAGCCTCCAGGCCTGGGAGAAGCTGCTTTGCTCCTCCTCACTTTAAGGTCCCTCCTTTGCCTTGTCCCCAGTCCCTCTCCAGCTCCTGGAGCCCCGTCAGGCTCTGGAAGGAGCCCCAATCTCTCCCTGGGTCCTTCCCTTCTCCAGGTGAACATTCCCAGCTCTCCCAGTCTGGCTCCAGCCCTTGGAGCAGCTCCGTGGCCTCCTCCGGACTCGCTCCAGCAGCTCCAGTTTGGGATCTGAAGTTTGGGCTCTTGGGATGGGAAGCAGGTGGGATCTCCCCAGGGCAGAGGGGCAGAATTCCATCCTTTTCCCGCTGGGGTCACACGTGATCCCTCCGCTCCTGGTTTGGGATCACCAGCTGGTGTCCCCCCAAAGGAGCCTCCCACCCCTTTGAACCCAGAATATCCATCAGAGAGTCTCATGGGCATCGATCCCAATGAATTCCACGGAATCACGGGACACCCTGAGCTGGGAGGGACCCCCAGGGATCCTGGATCCAACTCCCAGCCCTGCCCAGGACACCCCAACAATCCCCCCCACCCCCATCCCTGAGCGTTGGCCAAACATTCCTGGAGTTCTGGGGCCGTGACAATTCCATGGGGAGCCAATTCCAATTCCCACCTTTCCCTGAGATCCATCCCAAATCCCCCTGGCACAGCTCTGGTGTTCAATTCCCCATCCCTGACATTCCCTAAACCTGGATCCTGGGAATTCCTTCTAATTAACGCGAGTCGTGTTTAATTAAGCGCCTGACGAGGGGCTGCTCCGGCTCCTCTTCATCGCGTCACACCGGTCACCTCCCGCCATTCCCGGGAACATCCATCCCAGAGATTCCAAAAGGATGGAAATGGTGCTCCCAAGAGGCTCCGAGGAGAGAAGCCTCTGGAAATCCCAGCCCAGCCTCAAGTCCTGGGGGATTTTGCAGCTTTAGGGGAATTCTTGGATGAGGATTTTAGGGTTGAAGTGGTAAAAAACCCCTGGGAGGGAATGGGGAATTGGGGGTAAAAATGGAGATATTTGGGGTAAATAGGAAAATCTGGGGTGGAAATGGGGAAATTAGGGTTAAAAATAGGGAATTTAAGGTAAAACTGGTAAAAAATGGGGGAATTTGGAGTGAAAATCGGGAATTTAAGGTAGAAATGGTAAAAACTTAGGGAAATGGGGGANTGGGGTTAAAATAGGGAATTTAAGGTAAAACTGGTAAAAAATGGGGGAATTTGGAGTGAAAATCGGGAATTTAAGGTAGAAATGGTAAAAACTTAGGGAAATGGGGGATTTGGGGTAAAAGTGGAGACGTGTGGAGGGGAAAGCAGGAATTTGGGGTTAAAATGGGGGAAATGAGGTAAAAGGGGGTAGAAAATGGGGGGGAATTGGGAATTTGGAGTAAAACGGGACAAATTTGGGGGAAAACAGGAAAATTTGGGATGAAACTTCAGGCCACCTCCTGCATGTCCCTGCTGCAAAGGGGGGACATCCCTGATCCCATCCGTTTGGGAATATGAGAAGGATAATGGAAGACATTTGCAAATTCCCCAAGTTTCCCCAAAACTTCACTTTTGTTTCTAGTTTCACGAGGCTGGAAGGGAAAGGGTCGAGTTTGTGCTGGATGCACCAAAACTGGCCTGAATAAAGAGCAGGGAAAACACAGACACTGATTGACATCTCTCTCTCTTATCAGCTGGAAAACAGGGCGAAATCCAGATTTTTCCGACACCAGAGTTTACTTTGATCCCGGGAAAAGGGAGCTCCGATGTCACTCCACGTCCTGAAACCCTCATGGATCACGAGACACAAAAGGTGGGAGATTTGCCCCAGATTCATCCAAAGTGTCATTCCCTAAACACAAATTCCAGCAGGGAACATCCAGCCTCGATTTTCCCGGATTGTTGTCACTTATTTCTCTCTGAGCTCCTCCTCAGAGACTTTTCCTTCGCTCCTCAAGGGGTGGCAGCTCTGCTCATCCTCTGCTGGAACATCCCTGTGCTCTTCCCATCCGTTTTTTCCGTGGATTTCTGCCTTTCAAGGAGTTGATTCCACCCTGCAAGGAAAAGCCTGGATGGAAACCTTGGTCCAGAGGGGGCAGGAAGGGATGTGGGGTCGTTCCTGCTGCTTCTGGATCTCCTGGAGCTGTCCACGAGTTCGAATTCCTCCCTGAACATCAAAACCAGGTTAAAGACATCCAGAATTTCATCTTCTGAGTTCGCCAGGTCGGGACAAGCCCAGCCCCAAACTGAACCAAACCCCAAGACATTTGTCCCCACGGAGCTTTGGGGAATGTCCCCCTTATGTTTCCATGTTTCCATGTGTTGGCTTCGATCCCAAAGGGAAAAATCAGCTCCTAAAGCCCTTTTTACACCTTTTGGGATGGAACCAAACCTTCCCCTCCCCCTGCATTTCCCCTCCCCCCGACACACCTTTCCTTCCACTGAAACACAACCCCAAATAAGATGTTGGCCTGACATGAAAGTCAAACGTATAAATATTTTTTTTTAAATAAAAAAAAAAAGAGAGAAGAATTCCTGCCTCTCCAACAGTTTTTGCTCCAGCTAATGGGTTTCAGATGTCTCACATACTTCATTCATTCAGCCCCATTCAGTCTCCTAGGAGCCCCCGCTGTATTTATTAAACACAGCAATTGTGGAATGTTCAGCACTTACAGAATAAAACACACCAGTTTTGCTGCTTCTTATTTTTTTAATTTTTTTCCTCCCCCCCACTTTCCAAAAAAACATAATTAGAAAGCTTCGTGAGTGACCTAAAACTGTCATCCTGCCTCCCATCCCTGTGCCCGCTCCAGCATTTTGCAGCTGTCCCCCAGGGTTGTGCCAAGGTTTAACCCTTCCTGGGTTGGGTGACCCCCTTCCCAAGAACATTTATTTTGGGAGGGGGGGGGAGGTTGGATTTTATCCTCAGGGGGATGATTTTCCCGCCTCCCTGGAGCAACCTCCCGCTCTCTGTGTTATTCCTTGGCTCCCAAAGCCAAACTTGTCTCTGCTCTTCCCGCCCTGGAATCCTGCAGGATGTCGGTGCTAATTTGAGCAGCGAAGAGCTGGAGCGCGCGGGATGTTTCCTAGAGGGACTCGGATGGAAGCAGACGGAGGAGAGGAGCCGTTTTCCAGGATGGTGTTGGCAGGGAATGCTGAGGAGGACGTCTGGGCTGGAGCTGGAGTTTGCTCCAGGGGCTGGGGACTGGTCAGAAGGGTTTGGGAGGGTGGTCCCAGCCCTTCTGTGGGGACAGACGTAGGAAGAGCAGATCTGGAAGGGCACGGGAGGCCCTGAGGCTGGGCTGGGCTGACCTGGCGGGAATGGGATCGGAGCACCGGAGAAACAGCCTTTGGTTGAGGCCACAACCAGTTCATGTGGCTGAAGGGTTCCTGTTGGGGTTTGGAGGGCACCAACAGCAGGACATGGCCAACAGCCACCCTTCCCTGGGCCAGGAGATCCATCCCACCCTTCCCTGGGCCAGGAGCTCCATCCCACCCTTCCCTGGGCCAGAAGGCCCATCTCAGCCTTCACTGGGTCTGGAGCAAAATCCCACCCTTCACTGGGTCTGGAGATCCATCCCACCCTTCCCTGGGCATGGAGCTCCATTCCAGCCATCACTGGGCATGGAGCTCCATCCCAGCCTTCCCTGGGCCAGGAGATCCCTGGCATTGTCCAAGGAAAATGAGGGAGAAGCAGGTGATGTGAGGAAAACCAGCTGTCGTGGTTGGGACGCTGATTCTCCTGAGAAGTTTTCCCTCCAGGCAAGGACAAAGTTCTTCCCGGTACATCCCAGTCTGATCTGGGAATCTGGGACGATTCCCTCCTGTGGCAGCCCCAAGGGGAGGACAGAAGGAACTCCTCATATCCATCATTCCCCCCAAAGCCAAGCCAGTGATTCCCACTGGATCATCCCAACGTGGAGCCCATCCCCGGTTTTCAGGCAGGTTTTGGGCAGAGCTGCCCCCAGGGAAGATCCCTCTGAAGACAAAAATAAGTCCCACAAACCCCCAACCCATTGAACGGGATCAAGTGGTACAAACACCACTGGAAAACGGCCAGGAGAGTCCAGTTCCAAGGATCTGGGACAGGAATCCATGGAGCAACCCAAACTTCCAGCTCCTCCTTTGAAAATTGCTCCATCTCAAAACCCTTCCCTGATATTTCATTTCTGTGCTCATGGCACAAACACAGATTTTCTGGAGAGTTGCCCAACCCATGAGCTCAACCCATTGCCCCAGTCAGAGGAGACCATGTATTGGAAAAAACCCCTAAGGAAGATTCCTGCCCATTCCTGAAACTTGGGGCCTCTGGGGACAACAAAACTCCCCCAGTTCCATCACGGCTTTTTCCAGCCTTTTTGTGTGAGGTTGGCTGAGCATCTGCTGGTGATTAAGGGTTTTGTCATTTGGAAAGAGCTGACAATTACCTCCAATTATTCAAACTAGGTCAGGTTCCTCAGCACGAGTTTATGCGATGACTGTTGGCTGGGATTTAGGATTTCAAACCCCAGCGGAGGGCAGAATCCACCTCTCTCCCATCCAGAATTCCTCCCGTAAATAACAGCTCCCGATCCCACAGGACCCGACCTGTGCGTGTCCCTCACCTCCTGTTCTTCCAGGACAAGATCCCAGGAGCTGCAGAACGAGGTCTGGTTCTGCAGGAGGGAGAGAAGGGAATTTCCAGGATGCTGGAGGAATTTCAAAGGTGGGTTTTTTTCATATAAATTCCCACGTTGAAATTCCCGACTTGCTTGGAAATGTCCCGTGAGGCCTCAGGTGGCAGGTGAGAGGGTGAAGACTGTGGTTTAAATTCCCACATGGATATGGGAATTTAAACCTCATTCCTTTTCCTCAGGAGCTCCTGGGATCTGTTGTCCTGGACAGGCTCTAATTTCCCACCGAGGTGACAGTGACCATTTCCCAGAGCTGTGAAGATTCCTGTCACTCCAAACTATTCCACAGCTCCAGGGACAGTTGGACTTCACCAGCTCCACAGGAGACTTCTCAAGCTGTGGGGCTGCTACCCTTCCTCCAGGGAAAGGGTTTTTCCAAGCTTCAGGTGCTCCCACAGCTCATTCAGGGCTCGACATGACCAAAAAAATCTTCCTTGGGAACCTTCTGCGCTGCGGGAAAATTCTGGAAGTTGGAAGAGAACCTGAAACCGTTTAGAGCCTGTGCCAGGTTCTGTCCTTGTCCCTCTGGCATTGTCCAAGGAAAATGAGGGAGAAGCAGGTGATGTGAGGAAAACCAGCTGTCGTGGTTGGGATGCTGATTCTCCTGAAAAGTTTTCCCTCCAGGCAAGGACAAAGTTCTTCCTGGTACATCCCAGTCTGATCTGGGAATCTGGGACGATTCCCTCCCGTGGCAGCCCCAAGGGGAAGACAGAAGGAACTCCTCATATCCATCATTCCCCCCAAAGCCAAGCCAGTGATTCCCACTGGATCATCCCAATGTGGATCCCATGACTGGATTTCAGGCAGGTTTTGGGCAGAGCTGCCCCCAGGGAAGATCCCTCTGAAGACAAAAACAAGTCCCACAAACCCCCAACCCATTGAGCGGGATCAAGTGGTACAAACACCACTGGAAAACAGTCAGGAGATTCCAATTCCTTCACCCTGATTCCATGTGATTGCTTTTTGGCAAAGGCTCAAGCTGCCAGAGCAGTGAGGTTTTACAAAACATCCACACAGGCATTAGATCATTGTTTGAATGAGCTCTTGGCAGCCCAAAGCTGGAGTAAAAACTGAGCTTAAAGACCACGTTGGACCAGGGTGAAGCTCTGCTTTCCTGTCTCCTGGTTATCCCTGGATACCTGAGACGGAAAAAGCGGGTTTGAAGTTCCAGGTGGTGCTCGGGGAGGTTCCATCAGATCGGTGGTGTGGCCATAAATGATTTAGAGCTGCCCTAAATTAATAATTATAACAGGGCTGGTGTCCCCCAGCGCTTTGAGGAGGGAACTGGAGCCTCCTGGGAATGTCACTGAAAGGAAATGTCCTTGGTGGGAAAACAGATTTAGAGAATCAGAGAATTGTGGAATGGGTTGGGTTGGAGGGACTTTAAAGCTCATCCAGTTCCATGGGCAGGGACACCTCCCACTGTCCCAGGGTGATCCAGCCTGGCCTTGGACACTCCCAGGGATGGGGCAGCCGCAGCTTCTCTGGGAAATCCCTTCCAGCCCCTCATCACCTTCCCAGGGAAGGATTCCTTCCCAATTTCCCATCTGTCCCTGCCCTCTGGCAGTGGGAAGCCATTCCCTGTGTCCTGTCCTTCCATCCCTTGTCCCAAGTCCCTCTCCAATATAAATTTCTCCATATCAGCCCTTTCCACATCCTTGTCACACATTTGGAATGACCCCTTTTCCCTCTCTATTTTAACAGAGTCTTTTTCCATTGTTCCAGTGAATTCCTCCTTGTCTCGGCTGGCACAGTTTGGCACCCAGGGATGATCCCTGGAGAGCTCTGGGATCCAGGGAGGAGCCCCAGAGAGCTCTGGGATCCAGGATGAGCTCTGGAGAGCTCTGGCATCCAGGGATGATCCCTGGAGAGCTCTGGGATCCAGGATGAGCTCTGGAAAGCTCTGGGATCCAGGGATGATTCCTGGAGAGCTCTGGGATCCAGGGATGAGCCCTAGAGAGTTCTGGGATCCAGGGATCCAGGGATGAGCCCCAAGGGGGTCTGCCATCCTCTCCCAAAACCTCTGGCAGTGGCTCAACCCCGTGGCAAAGGACACACAGGAATTCCCATGGAATCCCGCTGCCATCCGGGAGTCCCTGCACATCCAGGGTCAAAGAATCCCCCTTGTGGAGGTGAGTCCGTCCTCCACCACACTCAGGTGATGCCAAGAGCCTCTGGATAAAAAATATTCCAAGGCCTGGCAGCCGACCAGGCTGGAGCACTTCCCGGAGCAATTCCTCCCTCCAGGACACCCCTGCCTTCCATGTGCTTCCCAAATTAGCTCTCCAGGGACCCACGTTGGGATTTAAGAGGGAGGGGAGCTCGTTAGGGACCAACATGATCCATTAAAGGGGAATGAGGAGTTTTTATTGGACTTGGGGGTGGCGTAAAAGGAAAAGAGGGCGGGGGTTGGCCCCAGGAAGGCCTTGGCTGGCACAGAGCCGGGGTCACTCACTCCAGGACTCTGGAATTGGGAATGCTGAGGGAGAAGGAGCCCCAGACGAAACACAGGAGCCTGGAGAAGGTGCAGGATCAAGGGAAGGTTTGGAAAGGGCAGCTCCTCAAAAAGCCCCTTCTCCCAAAGCCCAAACCCCAAGGTGGAAAGGATCACCAGGATCCAGCAGGATCCATCCAGGATTGCCTCCTCCACCCAGGAAAGTTACGGAATGCCGCTCCTTCCTTCCCAAATCACGGCTTTAGTTACACACCCCGGGCCAGAAAACTCCAGGAAAATATATTTTAGGAGTAAAAAAAGCTTCTGTTCCAGTGATTCCCTTCCTTGGAGATGACGGAGCCCAGTTGGAAAAGGGTCTCCTGAGGATTTGCTCCGTGGTTTCCTTGAGGGGGTTTGTTGGGAAGTTTCGTGTGTTCCCATGATCCCGTTCCAGCAATGGGGATACAAAGAAGGAATTACTAAAGAAAAAATGAATTAATAAAGAAATTAATGAAGAGGGAAATTAATTAATACCTTAATTAATCAAAAAGGGGGGGGTTGATTACAGAGAAACAGAGAAACAACAGAGAAACATCTGTGACATTTCAGAGCTGCCAAATAAAACCCTGTCCTGCCAAGGACATTTTTTAATTACAACCCCAAAACCCCAAGATTTTTGATTAAGAGGAAACACAAACCCAAACTACACCTGGTGCTCGGAGGACAGGAACCATCCTGTAAAAACTCTCAGGAATTTGCAGTCATGTTTCAGAAAGAATGTGGAATTTCGGCTGCTTTAAACTGATTTTTACAATGCAAACCTCGTGTCGCAGCAGCAGCAGCAGCTTTAGTGAGATCTGAACCAACAAAACACTTAAAATATTAACTAATCCCACTCCAGCACCTTTTGTGAGGTTTTAGTCATTATTGTCATCTTAAAAATATGGGAATTTGGTGCCATTCCTAAGGCCAGGCACAGATTTCAAGGCGACAAAACCAGGAAAAAAAAAATAATTGCTCCTGGCTTTAAGCATTAAACTTAAAATAAGGAATTGGATTTATTGGGGTTTTTTGTTGCTCACACAAACTGCAGAGAAAACCAGGAAGGGGGAATTTGTGCCCACACCAATCGTTCAGTTTTGCCATGGCGAGACCTTGGAAAACCTGCATTCCCAAGCTGCTCCAAAGTGCCCAGACACCCCATCCCACACGGGACGGGCTGTTTGGGTTATAGGATCAGCCCAGGTGTCCATCCCAGCCAGGATGGAATCCCGTGGGATGGAGGAATGGCCACACAAGGGTCAGGCTGTTTGGGTTATAGGATCAGCCCAGGTGTCCATCCCAGCAGGGTTGGGATCCCGTGGGATGCAGGAATGGTCACACACAGGACAGGCTGTTTGGGTTATAGGATCAGCCCAGGTGTCCATCCCAGCAGGGTTGGGATCCTGTGGGATGCAGGAATGGCCACACAAGGGTCAGGCTGTTTGGGTTATAGGATCAGCCCAGGCGTCCATCCCAGCAGGGTTGGGATCCCGTGGGATGCAGGAATGGTCACACACAGGACAGGCTGTTTGGGTTATAGGATCAGCCCAGGTGTCCATCCCAGCAGGGTTGGGATCC
>WEKX01023366.1:163476-177190 GCA_013390025.1 Pitta sordida
TCCCACCCCTGGAGTCCCTTCACATCCCCCCTCAGTGTGTCCCCCCCCGGCTCCCTCCAAGTGTCCCTGTCCCTCTCCAGACCCCCAGCAGTTCTTGGGAAGCTTCAACCAGGTGTTGGGATGAGGGGACAGGGACACCCCGGGGCCTGTTCTTGTCCCTGTCCCCAGGAGAAGCACCTCAGACATGAAATCCTGTGCCCACACCCCCAGGCCAGGTGGGCACATGGGCCCCCCAGCCTGCCCCGTGTCCCCAGCCACCTCCATGGCTCCTGCCTGTCCCCAGAGCCGGTGGCACTGCTGGTGACACACGTGGGGTGGCCCCTGGTCCCTCCTGGAGCCCAGCCTGGAGCAGGTGCCTGGGAGAGCAACAAGCGCCCTGGGGGTGTTGGGTGTTGGGTGTTCCGAGCCCTCCCCCTGCGCAGGGAGGGTTTGGAAAACGTGGTTTGGCTCCCATCAAACGGTTCCGTTGTTAAAGGACGTGGAATCTTTTGGGGGATGAGGAAGAACTGGGGGTTACTGGGGCTTTCTGCTGTGGGATCGTAGAATCCTGGTGTGGTTTGGGTTGGAAGGGACTTGCAGGATGGTGCCATGGGCAGGGACAACTCCTGCTGTCCCAGGGTGATCCAGCCCGGCCGTGGACACTCCCAGGGATCCAGGGGCAGCCACAGCTCCTCTGGGAAATCCATCCCAACCCCTCCCAAGGAGGAGTTCTCCCCGATTTATTCTACCCCTCCATGTGCCCCATCCCTCCATACCATGGGGCTTTGTCTCTTTGCCCAGATCTTCGACCCCCCGGAGGAGCTGGAGCGGAAGGTTCGGGAGCTGGCGGAGCTGATCCGCAGCTCCTCCAATGTGGTGTTTCACACGGGGGCAGGAATCAGCACGGCCTCGGGCATCCCAGACTTCAGGTAAGGGGCTGGCACCTCCTCCAAATCCACCTTGGAAAGCTCTGCTTTATCCCTTTTCCCTCCCCTGTCTGAGCTTCAGCTGGTCCCACAAAAGCCCCACCAAAATCCCACGGCTCATCCCTCCCCCTGGAGCCTGAGCTCTCCCCATGGATGGTGTTCCATGTGGAGCCTGAGCTCTCCCCATGGATGATGTTCCTTGTGGAACCCGAGCTCTCCCCATGGATGATGTTCCCCCTGGAGCCTGAGCTCTCCCCATGGATGATGTTCCATGTGGAGCCTGAGCTCTCCCCATGGATGATGTTCCATGTGGATCCTGAGCTCTCCCCATGGATGATGTTCCCCCTGGAGCCTGAGCTCTCTCTATGGATGATGTTCCATGTGGATCCTGAGCTCTCCCCATGGATGATGTTCCATGTGGATCCTGAGCTCTCCCCATGGATGATGTTCCCCCTGGAGCCTGAGCTCTCCCCATGGATGATGTTCCATGTGGAGCCTGAGCTCTCCCCATGGATGATGTTCCATGTGGATCCTGAGCTCTCCCCATGGATGATGTTCCCCCTGGAGCCTGAGCTCTCTCTATGGATGATGTTCCATATGGAGCCTGAGCTCTCCCCATGGATGATGTTCCATGTGGAGCCTGAGCTCTCCCCATGGATGATGTTCCATGTGGAGCCTGAGCTCTCCTTTTCTCCCTCTTTTTTTCTTTCCAGGGGTCCCAATGGTGTCTGGACTATGGAAGAGAAAGGGCTCTCCCCAAAATTCGACACCACCTTTGAGAATGCCAGACCCTCCAAGACTCACATGGCGCTGCTGGGGCTGCAGAGGGTGGGAATTCTGAAATTCCTGGTCAGCCAGAACGTGGATGGCCTTCACGTGCGTTCCGGATTCCCACGGTACTGCCCCTCCCAGCCCCGCAGGAGGGATTTCATTCCCAAAGAATCTGCCCTGCCTGACCCTGGCAGGGGAGACTGGACAGGGATCAACCCAGCTAATCCAGGGGTGATGGACGGGAGGCAGCCTTGGTTGTAGCTCCCAGGTGCTGCTTGTGCACAAGGAAAACGTGGAATCGTAGAATTCCCAGGATGGTTTGGGTTGGAAGGGACTTTAAAGCTCATCCAGTGGCACCCCCTCCATCGGCAGGGACACCTTCCCCTCTCCCAGGTTGTTCCAGCCCCATCCAGGTCGTGGTGGTTGTGGCTGTTGGGGCCCTGGGGGTGTGGAGTTGGGAACTGGGAACAACTGGGAACATTCCCCCTCCATTCCCATCCAGAGGGGAGCAGGGAGGGTGGGAGCACCACGGGAGCGCCGGGGCTTGGGCTCCTTCTGTCTGCCTCACTTAAATTCCTCGGGAGCCAATAAAATCAGGGCTGGCCCCAAAGGAACCTTTTAAAAACATCCTTTGGCCTCTCAATAAATCTGGACATCTCCCGGGGCAGCCAAGACAGGGAGAGGAACTGCTGGGACTTACCGGCAGCCTCCGATTCCGAGATCCCCCGTAGGATTCCAAAGGATTCAGAGGATCCCCTCCACAGGGAATGGTGCCATGAGGGTCTGAGAGCTCCAGTCCCTGTGGTTTTTTGGGAGGGACTGGAGTGGGTGTTCAGGGATTGTCCTCAGAGGAACCCACCTCTGTCCCAGCCCTCGTGACAAGCCGGAGCTTTGCCCTTCCCCGGCTCCAGCTTGTTATAAAACCCTTTCCCAGCACTTAAGAGCAGCCAGGGATTGTCCTGGGAGGGAAACTGCTCAGAGCTGCCTGGAAAAGGGAGGGGGAGCAGCTGAAAGTGAAATGAAGGGAGTCACTGAGGCTTGAAAGATGCTGAGTGTCTGGGGCTGACGTTGGTACCTCGGGGGGTTTTATGCTGAGGCGCTGGAAGATTTCCCAGAGAGGCTGTGGGTGCCTCATCCCTGGAAACAGGGATGGGAAAAGGGAAACAGGGACAGGGTGAGGTTGTTGGAGTGTCCTGGGCAGGGCCAGGAGTTGGGCTGGATGATCCTTGTGTGGGGATGTTCTGTTAGCCCTGGAAACATTCGAGGCCAGGTTGGAGCAGCCTGGGATGGGGGAAGGTGGGATGTTCTTCAAGGTCTCTTTTAACCCAAAGCATTCCATGATTCCATGAATGAGGAGCATGAAGGAAACCTGGGAGAAAACGCTTCTCACAAATCCCTTCTGGCTGAGCAGAGCTGCCTCCAGGGGGAATTCCCTGGCCTGAAAAGCCCCAAGTCCTGGTTCCTTCTCCCGGCATCACTTTTGTCTGTTGAAACTAAACAACCCTGGGAAAAGGAACAGGGATTAGGGACACAATTCCAGGGTGCTCCAGCTCCAGCTCTGCCACCCAAACAAAGGCTGGGCTTGAGTGAGTGCCACTGAACTGGGGGCAAACTGGGAGGAATCAAATCAGTCCTGGCCCATCCACCCTGGAGGAGATTCCTGATCCACGTGGGGCTCGGAGGAACATCAGGAGAGCACGGCTGTGTTTTCCTCTGGTTTCTGTGCTGAGCTGGAGGGGAGTTTGAGGGAAAATGAGTGTCTGGGATGGCACAGGGACAGAGAGGTGCTGAGGAAAGCAAAGATCCAGGCGCTCCCAGGAGCAGAGGCTGGAGCTGGATCCGAGGCGTGAAGATGAAAAGGAGGGACCTGCTGCCCCTCCCTCAGTCCCTGCTGTGGTACCACATGGAGACAAAACCCATCCCCTGGCAGGGCTGGAGACAAACCCACCCCCTGGCAGGGCTGGAGACAAACCCATCCCCTGGCAGGGCTGGAATGTGCCCTGGAGGATGGGAGGGGGTTCCCCCAGGGCTCTCCACCTTTCCCAGCTCACCGGGGCTCTTCTCCCCCAGGGACAAGTTGGCCGAGCTCCACGGGAACATGTTTGTGGAAGAGTGCGTGAAATGCGGCAAGTATGTGCCCGGAGTGGGGATGGGTGTGGAGGAGGGGGGGGTTTGGTTGTGTTTTCCACGCCAGGCTGGGTGAGGGGAGGGAATTCCCAGCCCTTCCCTGGCGCTGATGGCTCGGTGTGTCCGCAGGCAGTACGTGAGGGACGCCGTGGTGGGCAGCATGGGGCTCAAACCCACGGGGCGCCTCTGCAGCGTCACCAAGGCCCGGGGGCTGCGGGCATGCAGGTAGGGATGGAGGGAGGGATCCCTGCTGGAATGATGGATATGGGATGGATCCCTGCTGGAATGATGGATCTGGGAGGGAGGGAGGGAGGGAGGGATCACTGTTGGAACACTGGATCTGGGATGGAGGGATGGATCCCTGCTGGAACAGTGGATCTGGGATGGAGGGATGGATGATCCCTGCTGGAACACTGGGTCTGGGATGGATCCCTGCTGGAACAATGGATTTGGGATGGATCCCTGCTGGAACACTGGGTCTGGGATGGCAGGGACCCCTGGGAGTTCCCAACATTCCCTGGGATTCCGGAGAAGCAGCTGAGGGCGCAGGGAAGGTGTGGCAGTGCTGGGACGAGGAGGGTGGGATGGGGCATCTGGGTCACTGTCACCTCCCTGCTGCCTGTTGTGCCTGGCAGAAGGAAAAGTGTTGGAAGCCACGGGGGTGTGTTTTTCCAGAGGGAAGTTAAGAGACACAATCCTGGACTGGGAGGATTCCCTGCCCGACCGGGACCTGACGCTGGCAGACGAGGCCTGCAGGTACTGAGCCCTGGAATGGGAGGAGCTGTGCAGTCCCTTCCCACCCAAACCGTGCCCTGAGGCCGGATTCTTGTCCCCTCCCTGCAGGAAAGCCGATCTCTCCATCACCCTGGGGACATCCCTGCAGATCAAACCCAGCGGGAACCTCCCGCTCATCACCAAGAAAAGAGGAGGGAAGCTGGTCATTGTCAACCTCCAGGCAACCAAACATGTGAGTGAGTGACCTCCCTGCTCCGTGCTGCTCCTGTCCCCTCCTGTCACCTCTTCCAGGTTTGTCCCTGTGCCTTGTCCCCTCCCAGGTGGCCTCTCTTAGGAAAACTGGCTGGGAGTTCAACAGGTGGAAATTGCAGGGAAATCTTGGAGCAGTTTGGCTGGGAAGGGACTTTAAAGCTCATCCAGTGCCACCCCCTCCGTGGGCAGGGGCACCTTCTGCTGTCCCACGTCACTCCAAGCTCCATCCAGCCTTATTCAAGCAAATCTTCAGAGCAGAATAAAAGCTCAGCCCAAAGTCTGATGCCACCAATGGAATTGTAGAATTGTGGAATATCCCGAGTTGGAAGGGACTCCCAAGGGTCATGAACCCAACTTCTGGCCCTGCACAGACACCCCAACAATCCCACCCTGTCCCAACCCTCCCGGAGCTCTGGCAGCCTCGGGAAGTGCCCATTCCATGGGGAGCCTCTTCCACTTCCCACCCTCTGAGGGAGGAAGGTGGGAGATTTCCCTGAGATTCCACCCAACCCTCCCCTGGCTCAGCCCTGATTTTGGTCATTAACACCCAGAGCTGGGGGATCTCTGGGCTGTCACCATCCCTCCCTTTGTCCCTGTCCCACTCTGTCCCTGCCCTCTCTCCTCCCACATCCCCACGTCCTGGCCGTATTCCCGGCATTCCCAAGGCTCCATTCCCACATTCCCACCTTCCCAGGACAGACAGGCCGACCTGCGGATCCACGCCTACGTGGACGACGTGATGACAAAGCTGATGAAGCTGCTGGGGCTGGAGGTGCCCGAGTGGACGGGGCCGGTGGTGGTGGAGAACGCGCCGGAGCTCCCGGGGCAGCTCCACACGTCCCCTGGCAAGTGGCTGAAGGAGGAGCCCCTGTCCCAACACAACGGGAACACCCTGAGGGAATGTCCCAGCCCGGACACGGGCCCCACGCCGGTGAAGAAGGTGAAGGTGGAGCCTCTCCTCACCTGACCAGGACTGTTCCCTCTCTCCAGACTCTCCTTTCTGTGCCGCTTTTCCTACCGACGTTTTTTTTATAACCCTTAAATATTGTCCCTTTTTTTATGTAAGTATTAAACACACTTGAAGCACGTGTGGCAGGGCAGCTGCGCCCACGGGGACGGGAAGGGCTCCTCGAAACATCCCAAGCTGCAAGTTCCTTCCTTGAGAGGAGGCACAGCTGGAGCTGGGGGTGGGATGAGCTTCCATGAGCTCCTGGCTGAGCCCATCCCATGGTCTGGGGGACGTGGGACAGCATTTCCCAGAGGAGCTGTGGCTGCCCCTGGATCCCTGGAAGTGTCCAAGGGCAGGTTGGAGCAGCCTGGGATAGTGGGAGGTGTCCCTGCCCATGGCACGGGTGGCACTGGATGGGCTTTACAGTCCCTTCCAACCCAAACCATTCCCTGATTCCATGTCTCTGGGTCATGGAACTTGGTGCTGGCTGGATCCCAGTTGGACACTGGGCTGGGAGCTGTGGGAATGTGCCCTGGTCCCAGTGCTCCCAGAGCAGCCCCAAGCTGGGCCTGGCCACGTGTCCCACCTCTCTTGGGCTTGAGGTCTGTGCCCCTGACCCAAAGCTCCTGGGAACCTTCTGGATCAGCCCCTCTTAAATTCAAGCAGGTGGAGGGGTTTTTTCCAAAATAACTTGTATTTAGAGATGAAAATAAAATTAAAAAAAAAAACCACAACACCAAACCAAAACCAAGAACAAACCCAACCAGTTGCACCATCAGCAGCCAACCAGCCCAGGGCCCCTCCTGCTCCCCTGGCCTCCTCCTGAGTGACCCTGAGCCCCTGCCACAAACTCCACTGTGCCTGGGGCGGGGGCAGGAGCAGCCCCTTCCCTCCCAGTAAGGCCACTGGGATCGGTCTCCTCTTCCCAGTCAGTTCACAGATACAACAAGCAAAGCCAAGCGGGTCCAGCAGCTGGAGGCAGATCCTGGCGGGGTCACCCCGAGGGCTCGTCCCGTAGGGGATGAGGTGCTGTGTCACCCCATGGTGTCCCCCTTGGTCCCTCCTGCTCCTAAAGCTCCTCCAGCGGCTCCAGCACCGCGGGCCGCCCGTGCCCGGGCTCAGCCCAGCCCAGCGGTGCCAGGCTCTGGTGTGACGCGGTGCCATCCCCCGGCACGGTGTCACTGTGACCCCGGAGCTCGTGGCTCAGCCCCTCGGGGGCCAGTGCCGGGGTGTCATTGCGGAGGGACACCTTGTCCAGGTGTGTGTGGCCACCGAACGCTCCGTGCAGGGTGTCGGGGGCTCCGTCCGGGTGCTCCGACCACAGCGGCTCCCGCAGCTTCTCGTCCTGGGGCTGGGGCTGGGTGTGAACCACGCGGGAGGCGGCGGCGTTGTGCAGGGACCTGGAGAAAACTGGGCATCCAGGAGGGTCAGGAGCTGGGACAGGGCCCCAAGGTTCTGGCACAGCCCTGGCACAGCCTTAGCACAGCTCAGGCTCAGCACAGCTCAGGCTCAGCACAGCTCAGGCTCAGCCCCAGCTCAGTCCTGGCTCAGCCCAGTTCAGCCCAGCTCATCCCTCACCTCGCACTGGCCTGAAGTCTCCATTTGCCTCGGCCTTGCTGGGGGTGAAGGGGCTGATGGAGGGGAAGACGATGAGGGTGAAGGAGAGCAGCAGGACCTGAGGACAGAGGGGATGTCACCACACGGTGGTGGAGGGGGACCAGGGCCTCAGGCACGGCTCCCTCCCTCCCTCCCTCCCTCATCTCTGTGTTCTTCCCTTCATCCATTCTCCCTGTGTTCTTCCTTCCCTTCCTCCATCCATCCCTGTTTCCATCAATCCCTTCATCCACCCATCATCTCCCTCCCTCCCTCCCCCTGGATCCCGGTCCCACACACCGCCAGGCAGGTCCCCGTCTGTGCCGCTTTGTTGCTCGACTGCACCACCAGGGCCTGGAGCTTCTTCAGCTGCTCCAGGAGGGATCTGGGAACAGGGAGAGCCCGTGAGCCCCCCATGCCCCTCCTGCCCCCCCAGCAGCTCTGTCCAGGGGTGAGGGGATTGTGTCCCAACCCCACCCTGGGAACACCTACGAGTTCTGCTTTTCCAGGTGCAGGACTTTCCTCTGCAGCTCCTGGTTCTGGGCCGTGCACTCGGACATGCTGAGGGACAGGGAGAAGGGGATGGGATCAGGGGATGAGCAGTGTGCCCACCGGGGTGCCCCCATGCCCAGGGGGAGGGTTGGGGTCCGTACCGGCTCTCCAGCCCGTCGATATATTCCTTCTTTTTCTTGCGGCTCTCCTGAGCTGACTGCTTGTTCCGGATCTTCCGCCGGATCTTCTTCAGCACACGCTCCTCGTACTGGGAGAGACGGGGGGAAAAGGCTCAGGGCTGCTGGGACTGGGAATCCTCCGCTCCACAGCCCTCCCAGGAGCTGCGGGACCCACCTTGGTGAGGGGCAGCTGCGTGGGCAGCGTCACCCCCTCCTTCGCCAGCAGCTTCTTCTCGTCCTCCGTCAGCACCAGCTCCTGGAAGTGGCCCTGGCTCGGCCGGAGCAGGGAACTGGGAGCGTGGGGCTGCTGTGGGGACAGGGAACGGTGACCCTGGGGACTGGGGTGGGATCCTGGGCCAGGGAGGGACAGGGATGATGGATGTGGGACAGGGATAACGGATGTGGGACGGGGATAATGGATGTGGGACGGGTATAACGGATGTGGGATGGGGATAACGGATGTGGGACGGGGATAACGGATGTGGGACAGGGATAACGGATGTGGGACAGCGATAATGGATGTGGGACAGGGAGGGACAACCTCCATCCCTGGGATGGGAACAGGGACAAATGTGAGGAGGGAGAGGGACGGGAGCTGGAGGGATTCTGGTTTGGGGAGAGACAAGGGATGGGAGCGTGGTGTGGGAAAGGGGACAAGTGTGGGGATGGGGAGGGATAGGGATGGGAGTGGGAGGGCTCACGGTCCAGGGGGGACAAGGGAGTGTTGGGACACAGGGACAAGGGAGTGTTGGGGACACAGGGACAGGGACTCACATTGTCAGAGCTCCCTGACAGCAGCAGGTCCTTGACGGTGAGGGTGCAGGATGGGGATGGAGAGACCACAGGCAGGTCCTGGCTCTCCTCCAGGAAGAACCCGGGGTGCCACATGTCTGGGTGAGGGCAGAGCGGGGCTGTCAGCAGTGTCCCCTCTGTCCCCTCTGTCCCCTCTGTCCCCACCGCCAGGGCCCCAGTTCAGCTGCCACCTTCCAGTCCAGACTCTGTCCCCCCAAACTGTCCCTCTGGTCCTGCCCCAACCTCCCCAGCTCAGCANCAGTCCCTCCAGTGCCCCCAGCCCTGTTCCTTTGCCCAGTGTGGCTCACCCAGGTCGATGGAGACCTCGGGGTGCAGGGCCCCAGCCCCTCCTGGCACGGGCTGAGCCTGGCAGGGGTTGGCGTAGGGGTACAGCCCCTCTCGGGGACCCCCGTCACAGCACCGGGGGGGGCTGTCGTGCTGGTCAGAGGGGGGGTCCTCGCACACCCCGCTGTCACTGGTGGCCGGGGACCAGCTGGGCGAGTCCAGCACCGAGTCCCCGGAGCCCAGGATGGAGCTGAGGAAATCCTCGTTGTCCTGGACACGCTGTGGGGACACGACGCCCGTCACCATGGGGCATTGTCACCTTGTCACCCCCGGGGGTGCCCACGGGAGCTGAGCCACCCCCCCCACACCCCAGCCCGGGGGTCTCACCCTGTCCTCGTGCCAGGCTCCCGGCGGCGTTCCCAGCTCCAGGCCACGCAGGATCCCGTCCTGGTGGTCGAAGAGAAGGTCCAGCAGGTCCTGGCTCTCGAGGCTGCCCACGCTGGAGGCCATGGCTGAGAGGTGACAGCGTCAGCCCCTGACGATGCCCCGGGCTTGTCCCCCATGTGTCCCCCACAGACACACACAGACCCCCCAAGGCAGCACGGCCCCAGGGACACCCCGAGCCGTGGGGCAGGTGGGAGGGAGCAGGGGGTGTTTGGGCCTGTCTGTGCACAGATGTGGCCACATCTGGCAAAGGCCTCCACAGGATGTGGGGGCTCCAGGCAGGGCAGTGCCCCCCCCACCTCCTTCCAGCTGCTCAAAGTCCCAAATTCTCCTTTTTTCACCCCAGAACAGCCCAGCCAGGGCATCCCTGCAGGAGGGGCTGGGGCAGTGCCCCCCTCCAGGCCTGGCCGGGCGGTGACCACGGCGGAAGGGCAGGTTAATCATTCGGGGGGGGGGAAGGGGAGGGAAGGACACTGTGGCCACCCTGAGGAGGGCACTGAGCCCCTCACTGCCACCCCAGGCACTGCTCCAGACCCTGCACTCACAGAGACCCACTAGCCCAGGTGGTCCCTTGCCCAACCAGCCAACGGACAGCCCAACTAGCCCAGCAGCTGACCTGCTGACCAGCAGCCAATGAACTGGCCAGGAGACAGAGCAGATGGTCAACCTGTTGGCCAAGTGACCAACAGATGCACTGACCAAGTAGCCAACTGACCAACAGACTGACCAGTCAACTCAGATTGATCAACCAGCCAACCAGCCAACCAACCACCGAACCCAACACTCAACCCATCACCCAACCACCCAAACCATGATCCAACGACCCAACTCATGATCCAACGATCCAACTCATGATCCAAGAACTCAACCCATCACCCAACCCATAACCCAACCACCCAAGCCACGATCCAACCACCCAACCCATGATCCAACCACTCAACCCACCACCCAACCCATGACCCAACCACCCAACTGCCCTTCCCAACCAATTAACCACGGACACAATTCAGGTTTGGGGGACAGCTGTCATTCCTGTAACATTTATCTGCCCAACCCAGAGGCTTTTTNTCCCCACCGCCAGGGCCCCAGTTCAGCTGCCACCTTCCAGTCCAGACTCTGTCCCCCCAAACTGTCCCTCTGGTCCTGCCCCAACCTCCCCAGCTCAGCACCCCCAGTCCCCCCAAATCCCATTCCTCTTCCAGTCTCCCCACCACCACCACCAGTCTGCCCAGTTCAGCCCAGTTCCCAGGCTCTTCCTGCTCTCCTACTAATCCTCCAAACCTCCCAGTTCTCCCCAGTTCCCCCCAATCCCCCCAACTCCCCTAATTTCCCCACAATCCCCAAGACACCCCAACTCCCCCCTCTCAGCCCCCCAGTCCCCCCAGTCCCTCCAGTGCCCCCAGCCCCGTTCCTTTGCCCAGTGTGGCTCACCCAGGTCGATGGAGACCTCGGGGTGCAGGGCCCCAGCCCCTCCTGGCACGGGCTGAGCCTGGCAGGGGTTGGCGTAGGGGTACAGCCCCTCTCGGGGACCCCCGTCACAGCACCGGGGGGGGCTGTCGTGCTGGTCAGAGGGGGGGTCCTCGCACACCCCGCTGTCACTGGTGGCCGGGGACCAGCTGGGCGAGTCCAGCACCGAGTCCCCGGAGCCCAGGATGGAGCTGAGGAAATCCTCGTTGTCCTGGACACGCTGTGGGGACACGACGCCCGTCACCATGGGGCATTGTCACCTTGTCACCCCCGGGGGTGCCCACGGGAGCTGAGCCACCCCCCCCACACCCCAGCCCGGGGGTCTCACCCTGTCCTCGTGCCAGGCTCCCGGCGGCGTTCCCAGCTCCAGGCCACGCAGGATCCCGTCCTGGTGGTCGAAGAGAAGGTCCAGCAGGTCCTGGCTCTCGAGGCTGCCCACGCTGGAGGCCATGGCTGAGAGGTGACAGCGTCAGCCCCTGACGATGCCCCGGGCTTGTCCCCCATGTGTCCCCCACAGACACACACAGACCCCCCAAGGCAGCACGGCCCCAGGGACACCCCGAGCCGTGGGGCAGGTGGGAGGGAGCAGGGGGTGTTTGGGCCTGTCTGTGCACAGATGTGGCCACATCTGGCAAAGGCCTCCACAGGATGTGGGGGCTCCAGGCAGGGCAGTGCCCCCCCCACCTCCTTCCAGCTGCTCAAAGTCCCAAATTCTCCTTTTTTCACCCCAGAACAGCCCAGCCAGGGCATCCCTGCAGGAGGGGCTGGGGCAGTGCCCCCCTCCAGGCCTGGCCGGGCGGTGACCACGGCGGAAGGGCAGGTTAATCATTCGGGGGGGGGGAAGGGGAGGGAAGGACACTGTGGCCACCCTGAGGAGGGCACTGAGCCCCTCACTGCCACCCCAGGCACTGCTCCAGACCCTGCACTCACAGAGACCCACTAGCCCAGGTGGTCCCTTGCCCAACCAGCCAACGGACAGCCCAACTAGCCCAGCAGCTGACCTGCTGACCAGCAGCCAATGAACTGGCCAGGAGACAGAGCAGATGGTCAACCTGTTGGCCAAGTGACCAACAGATGCACTGACCAAGTAGCCAACTGACCAACAGACTGACCAGTCAACTCAGATTGATCAACCAGCCAACCAGCCAACCAACCACCGAACCCAACACTCAACCCATCACCCAACCACCCAAACCATGATCCAACGATCCAACTCATGATCCAAGAACTCAACCCATCACCCAACCCATCACCCAACCACCCAAACCATGATCCAACGACCCAACTCATGATCCAACGATCCAACTCATGATCCAAGAACTCAACCCATCACCCAACCCATAACCCAACCACCCAAGCCACGATCCAACCACCCAACCCATGATCCAACCACTCAACCCACCACCCAACCCATGACCCAACCACCCAACTGCCCTTCCCAACCAATTAACCACGGACACAATTCAGGTTTGGGGGACAGCTGTCATTCCTGTAACATTTATCTGCCCAACCCAGAGGCTTTTTTGCACCCTTGTCCTTCACCCTCGACCCTCCCAGTGAACCCCAACGCTCCCACGGGACCCCAGCCAGGACAGACCTGCGTGAGATCCCACGGATCGTCCTCTAAACCCTCTCTGAGTGCGAGGGACTGGGGTGGACACACCAAACCCAGCCTCCTCCTCCTCCTCCTCTGTGATGCCCTGACCCCGAGTGGCAAAGTTTAAACTCCAACTGCACCGAAATAAAGTCCTGGATTGCAAAATGTCCCAGCCCTGATGGCAGGGGACGGACCCGTAACTCATTAGCCACATGTTTTTGTGCTCCTGTGCCAAGCAGGGCAGGGGAGCGAAGTCCAGGTGCTATAATTGTCCGTGAACCTTCACCCACTTTTGGGGACAATTTCCCTTTTATTTTTTTTTTATTCCAGACGGGTGTCTCGGTGTTAATCACATTCAGTGCCTGCTCAGGACAAAATCCAGGGAGACGTTGGCTTGGACTCCACCATTTGTGGCCTCACCCAAAACAGGAGGAAGGACAAACGTTGGTGCTCAGGGCTGGCCTGGGATTCTGCTCCCCGAGCCTTCCAGTGCCATCCCAGTTCTTTAAGGGGCTCCAGGAAACTTGGGGAAGAGATTTCCAAGGGTCTGGGGGGACAGGACACGGGGAATGGCTTCCCAGGGACGGAGAACAGGGTTAGATGGGATGTTGGGAAGGAATTCTTGGCCCTGGCACAGGTTGGGCAGAGAGGCTGTGGCTGCTCCAGGATCCCTGGGGGTGTCCAAGGGCAGGTTGGATCCCTTGGGAGAGCGGGAGGTGTCCCTGCCCATGGCAGGGGGTGGAATTAGACAATCTTTAAGGTGCCTTCCAGCCCAAACCATTCCAGGATTCCCTCAGGACTGGGGGTGGTTTGTGGTGCTCCAATTCCCTGCGGTGACAGGTGACAGTGACAGGTGACAGTTCCCTCCCTGAGCCCCATCCCACTGAACAGGGAGGTTTATGCTTTTAAAACGAAAATTAAACACATTTTGCAAAAATCACTCATATTTTGCTGAACTATATAAATACCACTTACAAAAAACCAAACAAACCCAATCATATAAAAATATAAAATTAGCCAGAATTAAACACACTTTAATAAAATATCCTCTTATTCCCAATACCAAATAAACATTCTCCATACGTAACTTCACATGCTGAAATTTATTCCTCAGATCACCAGACCC
>WEKX01023367.1:6032-44151 GCA_013390025.1 Pitta sordida
GGATCAGATTTGGAGAGACAGGAATGTGCACAATAAAACCTGTGCAAGGCTTGAGTTCCATGAGGTTTTGAAAGCAACCAGTGCTTCTCAAAATACCATTTGAAAGCTTTTCTCTGCTTCCAAGGGTTGTAAAATAATAAAACCAGGACTATGGGCATCTTTAAATGGTCATTTTACTTTTTTTTTTAAATTTTCTGAACCATACCTTTGTTGAATTGAAAGCTTCATCTATAAGTAACTAAGCATCGCTTCTACTCAGTTAGTCTTTTGTTATAGTGAATATTTATCCTTTGCCATGTTCTGCAATTCTTTATAACTCATTTACATTTCTTACTTGGGAAAAAGATGTCAATTGAGATGTGTTTGGTGAACTTCATTTTGTAAAAATTTTTAGGTTACACTGGAACCCACAATATGCATTGTGCTTGCAAGCAGACTATGCAATATTTAGTTTTAATAGTTCTGTCTTGTTTTTGTATGTAACTAGCAGTAAAGTTATTACACATGGTTTTAGTGTATCCAGAAATAAATTTATCCTCTTTTTGAGATGTGAATTTGTTGCCTTTGACCCCACAATTTTAATTGTTTCACTTTAGTTTTGGAACTAAAATTAACCTGATGTAAGGAATTCCTTTCCTTTTGGCAAATGATTATAATGAGAAATAACCTTGTATTTGTATATACCTGTAAAGGAAAATACTACATCTGATGTGTTTCCAATGAATAGTGTCTAAGACAGGGAACCAAATGGGCTCCAGTGTAATGATTTTTCCTTTCTTCACCTTATTTTCAGTTGACTTGGAGCACATGCGCACGGTGAAGGCTGACAAGCACCAGCGATTCTGTCAGGAAAACAATTTCAGTAGCCATTTTGTGTCAGCCAAGACAGGAGATTCTGTAAGTAGAAAATGAAACTTGTAGATGTCTGTGCCTTTTTTCAAGATGCAGCAGCTTTGTTGTCCTTCACATAATAAACCTTGGTGAGCTTGGGGTACTGCAGGTCCGATTTTCCTTCCCTGGCTGCATGAAAAATAGATATTTTGATGAGTGTATATTATCATTATTAAATTACAGTGGCTTCTCATCCAATTTTCAGTTTGAAGAACAGATTTTAATGGAAATGGCCTAGGTTATACATCAGTGTGAGAACTGACACCAGCTACGTCTCTGTTTACTGTCAGCCTCTAGTAAAATATGTATATTCCTTCATGGACCCATCTATAGACCATCAATATAGAAACTTCCAACAACTGATAAATAATGTGACAGGACCCTATTGAAGATTTTAATGTGAGTCCTGGGCCATGAGAGATGCTCCCTCTGCAGGTCCATTGAAATTTGAACATTCTGGCATTTGTACCAGTTGCTTTGCGAAGTTGATTTTGAAAAATCTTTTGACTCTGAGCTAACTGGGTTATTTGTTTGAGTTGGAATCCTATGAAAGAAATCATTCCTTTTCAATTGACACTATCAGTCAAATTAAACCATATTCTATTATTTTACTTGATTTCTATCACTTTCCTAATGTGTTTTGTAAGATAATAGTTTTTCTGTAAAGTCCTAAATGCATTGAGTCCTGATTCTCTTTATATTTTGTGTTAAATCTTTGGCATAATTTTTTGTTTGAAGGCTTCTGATGCTGAAAACAGAAGGAAAAGTTCATAATACTTCGCTCAGTGAAATCTGATAAAATGTATTCTTTTCTCAAGGAGACACACTTTTTGTGGGATGTGGTAATAAAAAAAATAATTTCATTCTATAAGGTTGACATATCATGACAAGTTATGAAGGGATTTTGTTACATCTTTTTAATTGATCCATGAATTACAGCAGCAGTCCACCACATATATACTTTTCATAACTTCTTGTTTAAAAACAAAAATAAATCTGAACATATTAGAAAGCATTAATGAGAAATCTCTGCCTAAATATCTACTAACGAAGCAGTTTCCAGTAGCTCAGTTTTAGTTTCAACGTGAATTTAGTTTCAATTGAAATTGTAATTAGCCCTTTCACTGTCACTACACACTGACCTTTCAAAATCTTCATGTATTTTGGTAGCTGTACAGGGAAGACTGGATTTTTATCCTAGACAGAGATTTAAGAAGAGGCCATCTATTGCTTATGTGAATATAGACTAGAAGAGTCTTAGTTAAGATAAATGATTTGTTTTGTTTACCTTGGATCTTTCCAACAGGCTTGTTTGCAAAAGATGATTTTATGCACATCTAAAAACCTGAAAATCTCCTCGGGGGAAAAGAAATTAATGAAAGGTTTAGTGTAGCTAAATTACTGTCCATCAATTCACATAACTAAGGCGCTGAGCTTGAGCCTGATGTTTGGTGCACAGCGCCTTCAGGGCAGGGGATGTAGCTCAGAACACCTGAGAGCTTGGTGTGGGTTAGAGGTCTCTGGACCTCAGACTCTCTGTTCAGTGTATTTCACAGGTTCACCGGTTATTCTGAGTTGGAAGGGACCCACAGGATCATCTTGTCCAACTCTCAACGAACACCCACCCAGGCATCAGGCCAACAAGTGTGGAACCACGGGCACCACGCTCCATCCATCCAAGCCTCCCACCATCTAGACCATGTCACTGAGCTCCTCATCCAGTCTGACCTTAAACACCTCCTGTTGAAAATGACTGAGAGCATGCACACAGGCCTTACCTTTTGGGGTGACAGCTGCAGGATAAAAACCAGTGTTTGTTGGTAACTTGGATCATGAGCTCAGGCGAACAGCCCTGTAGATGGAATAGAATGTGTAGCTTGACAATAGATGTTCAGCAGCAGTGCAAGCTTAAGCTGCTGCTCCTGAGCATCTGTTGTGTTCTTTAATCTCATTTAAAATGCAGTTGCCTAAACAGTAAAAGAGGTTGTCTGGCTTGAGATGAATTAAAGGAGTTATTTAAGATAGTATTGCCACCCAGTCCTATGTGTTAAACCATGTCCAGGTCTTAACTGCAGCAGGCTGTATGACATCTCATTTGTTCTAGATGCTTCTTTTCAGTGTATCATGTTTTATAAGAGAGAACTCTTTCATATTGTTGGTTTTTTTAAACCTGTGTAGTAGAGATTTTGGTGATGTTGATGCACAGTTCTGTTGTTCTCAATTTCAGAGATCTTCACCTCTACTGCACAATGCACTAGTAACATATTTTTGTGCTAAACATTAGTCAATACCCTTATTCATATTTTACAGCACTGAGAGTGGGATTTGGGAGGTGGGTTGTGTAAAAACTTGTTTAAACTTCGGTCTCTGGAGGCAGAGTAGAAGTGTTGGTTAACAATCCAGCATACTGTTCATTCCTTGTACCATTGTTGAGTTATTTTCTCAAATTTTTAAATAAAATTGAAAGTACCAGATGAAGTTATTTTTAGATCTGTTTTGTACAGGTCATAATTTTGTGTATCTCATTGTTTACAGTTCAAGAATGGCTTGATGTGTTTGAAACAATGTCAAGGATGTCTGGTTTTAATCATTTAAAAGCAATTTTTTTCTTTTTCCATAGGTCTTCCTATGTTTTCAGAGAATTGCTGCTGACATACTGGGCATCAAATTAAACAAAGCAGAGTTGGAACAATCACAGGTGATTTTCCACAAATACTTGTTTTTTCCAAGGTTTTTTAATTATTAAAAATAATTTTATTGCAGATTGATAGCTGTCCTTGAAATCTGTCTTCATCTGTTCTGAAGATAATTATTTAATCTCACAACAGCTTTTAAAATATGCGTATTTGTCACTTCGTTTTTGTCAATGAAGTTTAGGAGCTCGGAAATGGGTTTGTTGCTCAAATAAGAAAGCAAGCAAGAGATTTTCTAACACAACCCCTTTGCCACTTTCTTCTTCCTAGTTCCTGCTTCTAAAAAGAACTTTTCTGCCAGTAAGAACGTGTGCATAAGTTTAAACCAAATCATTTCTCTACAAACCCAGTTCCAGAAACCTCCAAAACAAAAGTTATGCTATTGAGGCAGCGCTGTGTGATGATGTTTGAGATTACAATTATTCAAATTTACTTAGCGAACCAAAAAGTTGCTGTTTAAATGGTGTAATATCCTGGAACTGCTGGTTATTACCATTATTAAACAGGTACCACAAGTTTATTTAAAATAAAAGGCAAACCATTTCTTACATACAGCTTGGTCTCCTGCTTTTCGAAACATACAATAAATACATAATTCCTGAAAGTGTTTTGCCACAGCTGTATTTACAATCTGTGTAGAAGTGGTTAACTGGAAAACTGTATTGCAAACAGTAAAATTGTAAAATATATTTACAGAGCATACCCAACAGGCAAAGTAGTTTCAAGAAGCTGTAACTTGTAGGGAGAGAAATATTGAGCCTGTCTTTTCAAGGATCTGGTCCTACGAAGGTCCTATCCATCTGTTGCTCTGAATTCTGTGGTTATTTGCATGTAAATAACTGAGCACATAAAGTTCTTTAGTTTTTCATTGGAGTATCAGCCTTAGACCTCTCTGTGCAGTGTGTGTTCCATAGCTCAGGTGTAAGATTGCAGAAAGTTATGACAATACCTTAAATTTAAAGGAGAATATGATAAAAAGGTAACCTATATAGAGAGTAGCTTTCTAAAGAATGTGTCTGGTTTTAGGTTGTTTTTAAACATAGCCCTGACTCGAGTACACAACTTTCTATGTCAAATTGATGTCAGCTTTAAGTAGCATTCCTTCTACCTTAGTATTGTAATTAATGTTTAACTTTGTTGAGAAGGTGACTGAAATATGTAGTACTGTAGGGATCATTGACATTATATGAATTGCATAAGTAATTACTTACAAATAGTTAATACACATAAATTAAATCCTGTGAATGTGAATCCAGGCTTTAGAACTAGATTAAAAAGGTAAAAAATCCCTGAAAAACCAAGAACTATGACAATTAAAAAAAAACCAACAAGCAAAACCCAACACCCCCACTCCCCAAAGGAAAAAAAAACCAAAGCAATAAAAGAAGAAACAAAACTAGGAAATGGAGTTGGGCAGAAAAGAAACTTCACTGTTGCCTTTCAGGTGCATCAGAAATCACTGTGTGGTGCAACACTGCAGTGTAGCTAAAGAGTGAGATCTGCAAAGCAGCTGCCTGATTTGCAAAGTTCTGTTAATTGAGCATAATTTCAATCTACTCCAGATAAGCAAGAGCGTGTTATTTTGATGGGGGCTGTAAGAATTTCCTCAATTTAAGTCAGAAACCAATGGGAATTGTATTGGAGTGTCTGTCTGTTAGCCTTGTCTTAAGAGTTATTGTTGTATAGAACCAAATACCCACATCACTTCTTAAGACAGAAAAGGGAAAATCTCTACATAAAACTGGAGAAGGAAAGCTTTGACCTTTGAGGAGATGTCTAGAAGGACATATTATGGGAGAAATTCATTAGTCTGCAGTAGAAGAGTCCAGCTGAAGGAATGTGTGGATGCTGTTTCCCAAAAGGATGTAGCTGGTCTCTTGGCTGGCAGGATGTGTTCGATGATGTTACCATTGCAGATTGCTGGTTTACCACAGACACTTGTGTGACAGGTACAAGTCCCTTAGCATGATGGTGGTGGGGTTTTTTTTCCCTATTCCATTTATAAAATTGGCACAGGACTTCCTTAAATTGTGGAACAGTGACGTGAATGTGTTCTTAAAATTTTTAGGTATTGACTACTCTAGCTACCTGACCATAAAAGTACATGAGTAGGTAGATGGATGCTGAATAAATGCTATAATACAAATTATACAGTAGCTAGTGGGACTCATCTTTAACATATGCAAGTGTTGATTTGGATTTAATCTTTAAATAAAGAGTAAAAGACATTGTAGTTTTTACAAGTGTGCACTACTTACACATTGGATTATGTATATTTGAGTTTTCCGCATATTGTGTAATGTGAGATTTCCTCATTTCGAGAACTGAGGTTACTGCTTGATGTGTTTGTCAGAGAACATCAAGAGTTCATTCAATCTAGTTGATAACAAAGTATGAGATGAGTTTTTGTAAAATGCCAACAATCAAATGCTATATGTGAAACATGCTTTATGTCTAGTATTGAGAATATGCTTTATAAGTTTTTTCCAGCAATCTTGATTTTAATATCATATTTCTTGTGTTTAGAATTAATTGCACTTGTCACAGTTACTAGGAAGATCTTAGATGTGACTCACAAGTGCATAGAAATAAGTAATAGGAATCCCAAACCCATTATTTTAACTTTATTTGACCTTTGAGCTTTGATGACTGGCAGAACTGCAGAAGCCCTTGTGAAAAGTGGGGTGGGGTTCTTGGTCCCTTACAAATGAGCAGCACAACTTCTGTTAATTAACTACAAGAACAGCCCTTAAAAATTGAATTATATTTACCTGGCACTGTTTTAGAAAACAGCTGCAGCAGTTTGAGACAGAGCTGCAACCCAAGCTGCTGCCCTTTTGCTGGAATGTATTGCTCACAGCAGAATCAGAAGGTGATCATGTGCTTTGGCCACATCAGGGTGAAGTTGAGCAGCTCAGCTTAAACTGCTGCTGAAAGTTGTTTTAAAGCGAAGCTGCCAGACTTTGTGCTGAAGCAGATGAGGTGCAAGTACACGTTACATTCCACCAACTCTCCTTTGGCAGCAATGATATCCAGCACAGGAATAGGACAGACATTTAGGGGTGGTAAGTTTTAAAACTATCTCAGCTAGGGCTTCTAAACCTTCTGTGTTAACATGCTGAGATGACTGTTAATCAAACAGTTATTTGGACAAAACTGTGGTGAAACAAAGAACTGGGTTACTCTTTATGCGTGGCTGGAAAGTAGAGCATGTTTTTTGAAATGAAACAGTTCCAAAGTAAGAAAACTGCAGATTCTGACTTATTTTTAGTCCTCAAAACACTCTCCCTTTTAAATTGCGAGGGCCTGGTGAAATTTGAGGAAATAGCTCCTTTACTGATCAAATGTTTTTCTTTCTGTGTCTTTTACTTTCAACCGTGGTGTAAAAACTGCATGGGGTACAGCTTTGTTCCTTGGCATTGGCAAGAGCATTTTTTTAAGTGATGTGTAGCTTTCTCTCTAACTAAATGCCAGTTCAGCAAGCCAGTGTGTGTGCACAATAAAAGGCTTGGCAGATAAGTCAGATCTGGCACACAAAGCACCTGCACCAAGAAAGGTTATTTCTCATTATGGACGTTATTTGAACCATGGCAGTGATACACCTGACCTAGAAACTGATGCAAAGACACTGAAGATTTTAATTATCATGAAGTTAATAAAAGAAATGTTGCAGCGGTGTTTTTTTAGTTTTATTTGGATGAAATTCCTTGAGAAAATCCAAGTCATTTGTGATAGTCAGTTTCTTGCTACAGTGCTTCTGAGCATGGGTCACTAACCTGCCTGTGTTTACAGGATGGGATTTAGACCAATGTTTTGAGGAACAATTAATTGCCTACTGATTGCAAGACTTTTTTTTTTCTTTCTGTGTTTTTTCCCCCTCAGCTCTAGTCAAAAGCTTGGTATGAAGAAACTAGGTCTTGTGAGGTCAGATAACACTGTTTAATGCTAAAACTCCTACTTACTGCCTTACATGGGATTTGGCAACCTTTCCCTTGATAACATCAAGCCAGGAGTCCAGTAAATCATGAGTGTTGTCCACTAGATAAGATAATATGAATGTTATCAACTAAACTCAAGAAGAGTACTTCAGCATCTAATAAATCCATGTCTCTTACAGCCAATTCAATTATTGTTGCTTGTTTGACTTAAAGATTTTATTTACAGAGGTAATCTTTAACATACACTGTTTATATATTAATATAATCCAGTTTATGTCTTGTTTTCTTTAATAGTATGTATTAATTAATTTTAACCTTGAAGGACTCTCTATCTTTCATAGCAGACTTACCTCCTCTGCTGCTTCTTTGTTGAAACCGTTCCATGAATTTTACTTCCCTTTTCATCGACACTGTCCTAATAACGAAAACGCTTTGAACAGTTTTCTTTGCCTTTAAGGGGAAAAATGCGAACCTTTTATTTTTATCTGAAGCACAGAAAAAGCTCGCAGCATTTCGATGTGAGGTTGTTAATTCATGTCACTGGTTTGGATTATATATTTAACTATTACAGTTACTTGTGTACAACTGATGCACTTGTTACAAGCTGATAATGTGGTATTCAGGTATTGTAGACTTAAATAGTTTTGTATTCAGGTATTGTAGACCTAAATAGGAATAGACCATTGTCATCTTTTCTTCCACTGGAGTGCCTGCCTTTTCATTCTGTCCTTTCTCTTTCTTTAATCTGCTTTCCTTGATTGCACATATCATTGGTGCTTTGGAAGGGCATGGCCTTGGAGAAGCTCAAGAGGCAGCCAGTGCTGCTTTCAGCCAGACATCTTGCTCTTATGTATCAGCCTAAGGCCAGAAAATACACTTTCATTTTGCTTCTGCGTAGTCTCATTGTGTAATTAATTCATTCTTTTCGACTTCTGATTAATCTCTCCATTGTTTTTCCTTCTCTTTTCTTTTTACATTCTTCTCCTTGCCCTCTATCCATCATGTTGATGCATGGTTGACAGCATGTTGTCAGGGCAGAACTAGTGAACTATCCTGAAGAAGATAACCAGCATCACAGCACTTCCAACTGCCAGAGCAAAATCTGCTCAATGCAGTAGTTCAGGTATTGATGGAAAACTTGGGTGGTTTTTTTTTTGTAAGCTGCATTGCTGTTACATGAAGGAACAAGTGTTACAGTAAGTTCTGTGGGAAAATTATGTTTTGTGTCTGTAAGCACTTGTAATACTCAATGTATTAATTCGGAACTCTATGTACAATTAATTACATAGTATTTCTGATAACCAGGTAGTTCATAGAAACTTTGAAATGCTTCATGTTACTGTATTCAGTGCTGTACATTCAAAGTTTTACGTAGCTGTCTCAGAAGGAAATGGACAGAAAATTGTAATTTCCTTTCATTCTCCTCATATAGGAGAGACCATCAGTCTTATCAACTGCTTTCTAAATTGAATGGGTAGTATCTATTGGATTTGTATTAGGAAATAAATATTTATGGTATGCAGAGCTTCTTTTGGTGTTTATTTAGTCTTCAGCCAGTATGCCTCTCAAAGTTTTTTGTGAAATATGGCTGTATTGGAAATGTGCTTTGAATTCTGTCCATATTTTCTGGTGAATTGCTTGGAGTGAAGAGAAAAAGAAAAACTTAGGTACAATTTCCAATGACAATTTAAGCAGTTATTCAGGAAGAATGAGCGGCACAATCTTTGCAAATACAACTGTTTTATTCTTTTCCTAACAAAACAATTTTCATGGAAATAGAACTGTATGTACTGCTTTAGCAAAGTAGTTGTGTTCCATTTGTAGTGTTATGACATCCTACCCAAGGCACTCACTTTTGCTTAGTATGGATGAACTGACAATCAGGGTGAGAATTAGCACCTGATAAGACTTTCCTGTAGGGAAAGGACAAACCTGTTTTGCCTGTTATTTTTGCCCTTCATGTTTCATAGTAAAATATCTGTCGAACGCTTTGGCCGCATGAAGATCGTATTTTCTGATTGTTCCTGTGTTTTCTTTCACGACAGAGGGTGGTGAAGGCAGACATTGTCAACTACAGTCAGGAGCCTGTGACAAGAGCCGTCAACCCTCCCAGGAGCTCAATGTGTGCAGTGCAGTGACTGTGCTGTTCCTCTCTACTCTCATACCTTTGCAGTTCTCCTGCCTTGACTCAGGCTCTGGGGTTACCAGAAGCCTTGTTTTAACAGTGACCTGCACAACAGTTAGAGGTTTCAGAAACGTGTTGCACCGTTGTCCGTTCAGAAGCAGTTTTTTGACTGACTGAAATTCCAACGGGAGACGGCACATTTTGAAGAAATTAAGATCTATATTCTTTTAAATTATATTTGCATAAAACTGTATTACAGTGTATAGCTGTTTGTATGTTTCCTCCTGTCTGTTTGACTGCTACCAGAGTAAAAATAGGTCAAGAATCCCTGCATTCAAAATGCTTTTAAAGATACCACCGTGGAAGGGTATTTTGCCAAAGCATTTTTAAAAATGTTGTTCTTTTTTTTCTCCTGTGATCTGAAGTAACAGTCAGCAAAATGTAACTTGGAAACACTATTGCTGGAATAATTTTAAGCATGTAATATATTTTATCTAGGGATAATTTTCAAAGTGTTCATTAATATATATACTTAGCACAAAATGTATAAATTGTATCCAGCGAGAAACAGTGCTTGGAATAAAACTGTTATTATAAAATTAGTTATTTTTCTGCAGTCTCAAGTTGTCTCCATGGATGCTCTAAAAGATTATCATGTTTTTGTGTATTTTTATTACTACACGAGCATTGCTTCTTGCAGTGATAGATGGGCTCATGTGTCTTTATGAATATGGATGAATCTCAGTCAACAGCTTGGTCTGTAAATGTTGAGTGATATATTCAACATGCATTAGAAACTGTTGATAGATCAATTAGGAGTGGTCAGTTTAAGTAGCAGAATGACTTTTGGTGTGGTGCTCTTTTCTTTCTAGTTCAGAGTAAATGACTAATAAAAAGATCTCTGCTCTGTGCACTTCACACTTCTCTGTTCTTTTCCTGGCAGTCTCAGGCATGCAGTTCTCTGCTGGCACATCTGAACAGAAAGCTAAAGAGTAAAAAAAATGAAAAATTAACCTCAATTCCAAACTAGAAATCTTTTCCTGTTTAAACTCTGGAATGTGATTTCTTATAACTACAAGAAAGCATTTGGAGATTCAGAAAATTAACAAGACTGTGAAGGAAGCTTGTATGTCATGAGTGAAAGTTTGAGGTTCTTCAAGTGAATCTTCCTATTGAGCTGTTCAAGCAGGTGCTTCAAGCAATTAAACTAATTGTTTAATTGGAGCAATCAAACAATTAATAGTTTAATAGTTGAACTATTTTAACCATGTTAAAAAAAGATTCTGTATAGCAAAACCATGGTTATTTTTTAGCTTCAAACATAGTTTTATATCTCTATGGTATGATTTGTTGTGTAATATTTTATGATTTAGGTGTGGGAAATTCTGAAAAAGAAGCCGAGGTATTGAGAAATTATTCTACACTCAGGTAGGTGCGAATTTGCAGTAAATTATTCATTCCAGGGTTACAGTCTGTGTTCTTGTTCTTGTTCCTGTCCCATGGAGTTCATGTCCCCACCTTTTCTGTGTAGTTAACTACAGCTGTAAGGTGGAGTCACATCCACCATCACCAGACAAGAACTTGGTAAATTCACAAGTTTATGGCTTCCAAAGTTTTTTTGAACCCTCAGATTTCCTGGTGTGTTTGTGCCCTGATCTCTGCCTGTATGTTCAAATATTGACAAGAGCTGTCCCCGCTCTGAGGGTCTGAGCACAACGTGGCTCAGGCAAATGGCTGGAGGCATCTTCATAGTCCTGCTTCCCAAGTAATATGTGGCACAGTCTGAAAGACCCAACAGGGCTTTTCTGTTTAAAACTTCTGTAATCTTACTTTTTATAACTTGATTTGTGGAGACCATTTTTACCCTGAATAATGAAAAACATTACATTTGCTGTAATTCTGCAGTATCAGAGATGTTCTATGTGTCGCACTCCAGGCTGTTTTACAGGTGGATTTTGTCTCAGTCTCATCACGATTTTTTGTTCTCAGTGCCTGTTTTTCTAGCTGTCTTTTACTTGCACATCCTTTAGTGTTTTATTCCCATTGATCTTTTCACCAACTGCCATGCTAAAGGCCTTCCTCCTCTGAAGATATTTTTGTTTACATTTCCAAACTACCTTCATTCCTCCTCCCTAACATACATTTATATTATTTACACCAACCAGGAATCTCTTGTCTTCCATGCCCCCAGCCCCTCCTTTTGCTGCCCCTCTTAACCTCCTCAGATTTTTTGTATTGTATACTGACTTCCCACTCTCTCTGCTTTTTCCCTACCCTTCCTGCCCCATTGAGATCCATTACCTGTCCACATTTTAATCCTTACAAATGGGCTTTGCTCTTTTTTGCTCAGCCCTGGGGACCCCACCTTGAGCCTTCAGATTCCAGCTGCAGTCTAAATCCTTAGCTCTGGTAGCTGCCTTTGAAGTGCTGCAGCAGCTGCGGTTGAAGATTCTGCGGTGCCTGTGCCAGCACTATGGCCCAAGTTCCTCCAGGCTGAGCAGAAAGGTCAGAGATAATTCTGGGGGGATTAAGCAATATGGGGAGAGAGAATAGACACCGTTTTGTAGGGAAGGCAAGGTCTTTCTGGTGTCTGGAGAAACAGAAACGAATTTAGTTAGAGAAGGATGTAGGGGAAGACAAGCAAACCCTGCCTTGAGTCCAGTTGCCTTCTGTAAGTAACATCCTGCTACTGATTCACACGATTCACATGTGGTGGAGTTGAATCATGTGCTCTATTAATGTGCTTAAAAAGTTTTTTTCCAAGGTGAGAGCTGGTTGAAAGCAATTCAACAAACATTAATGAAGTTAAATAATGCAATGTTCTCCAGAAGTGAGGCGACATATGCTTAGTGTCCACTGACATGGGGAGCAGGCTGGGGCGAGGAAAGCATGTTTTCTGCTGAAGCTGAGGCCAGATGAAGGGAAGAAACACGTTCAGACCCTGATCTTGCACAGATCCACACTGTTGTGATCTGCCTGCTCAGGGCTGTTGTAACTAATCATTTGAGTAACAGCTCCACAGTTAAATATTGTTGCTGAGTTCAGCTCCTTGCCGGGGTCAGCCTGGTGAGATGCTGTGGATACCTTGGAATACCACTGCTCTTAAAACATATGTGTGATGTGTTACCAATCTCCTGCAACCTACTGTCTTCTGTGGTTGTAAAGTTTGGTAGAGTCCAATGGAATCTCTCACAAACAACAGCGTGAAGGTATTTTCCTTTGCAACCATCTGCTGTGAGTGCCAGTAGTTGTGATGAATCCATCATCTCTGTCTGAATACATTGTTCTTCTAAGGGTTCGTAAAGGTCATAAAACCACGAGGCTGCTTTTTAACCAGAGTCGCTTTATATTTTTTAAGTTTTAGACACATATGAGGTCACCAGGAATGTGATGTGAAGTGTGCTCTTTTGAGGAATTGGGAAATTATTATCTGCTACATTAGACGTCTGAAAAACCCCTGTTCTTTAAATCACTGCTGGGGTTTCACTGGAAGTAACGAGTTTTTGCATCAGGCAACATCTTTTTTAAATGCAGAGCTAATTTGGTTGTCAGCAGGTGCACCTGATAATGCTTCTGATAGCCAGGAAAATATGAAAAAGTCATACTATGACAAAATTCCATAGTATTTGAAATTGGTTATTCTGCTTTTTGTTGTTGATGGCAATTCAGATAAATTGCAATTGTATTTTTCCTTCTTACATTCATTCTATGTTAGGAATATGGTTTCTTTTTTCACACAAAAGATTTGTAGTCTTTGTTTCATGATGTTCCTGACATTTTTACAAAATTGTACTAGAGAATACTGTTTATCAGGTAAATGTTGGTATATCTCACTGGAGCTTTACTGTGCTGTTTATGTTTTGTCACTGACAGAAGACTAAAGGGCTGTTTCTTAACATAATTAACAATTTTATAATAATGGTAATTTTTCTGCAGGGCAGTTTTTCCTATTTAGAATAATTACATTAATTTCTGATGTAGTTTAACGGTTTGTATCAGGGGCCTCATAGAGGTACTTGAAGCAGCATTGACTTTTACAGAAATTATATTTACAAAGCTACACAATTAACTACTTTTCTTTCTGGAATTTGCACGTTGGTTCCCAAACAAAGAGGTTATTCTACAATGCTGTGTTCGTTTTCGTTCTCAGCTCAAGTACTGCTGCTTAACATATAATCTGATTTCTTTAGGCTATCCTTTTTTAAGAACCAGCTCATAACCACTTAAAACGTCAAAATAGCTGAATGCTGCTGAAAGGAGAAATCCAAAATGTATCCATGTTTGCATAGGGGTAATGGCATACATATGAGATTAAAACTCCTGTCCAGATAATTATCCTTAGGAAGTGAATTTATGCTCTGATTTCAGATGCTATGAATAGAATGTGATTAGAATTTAATGTGCTCGAGTTTTATTTGCAAAATACACAGGTCCTGTATAAAACCTCTTTTTATAAAGTACTCTCCAGAAGCCTTGGGGATCCCTGTTTAACTTGCAAATGCCGAAGCTTGATCTTCCCCAAATAGAAGATAGTGAAGCTCCTGAGTTCCATGAACCCATTTCTATTTTCAGCTTCCCATAGAGAGCTGACTGTTCAGCCAATTCAAACTTTTTTTTATTTTTTTCCCCCTACTCCATCTTCATTCATTTTGGCACCATTTTGAACTGGAAAACTTCCAGTGAGCTAATTGGCCATTTGCCTTGTTTTATGTGGGGGTGATGTCAAGTGCTGAAATAACCGATTGACTGAAAGCAATCTTATTTCAAAGGCTGGTCAAACCAAACCTCAGAAGGTACCAATTTTCAGGTTTGTTTTGTATTTAACTGCTACACAGCAGTCCTTATCCTGGTGGACGAACCTCGGAGAAGAATATAGATTTGAGGTCAAGAGCTTGTGTTTGCGCAGATGCCTCATTTAGAGCACTGAATTCTGGAGGAAGCAGGAATCCAGATCTTTTTTTAATATCACTTTCAATACTTTCTCTACTTCTACTCTCTAATGTTATATTAGTAATCACTGTTTAAAAAAAATATATTAATTCGAGTTCCCATTTGAAAATCAAAGCATGGTAAATAGACTTTGTTTCAGGAAAGTTTTCCTATTAAGGACGAGAGAAAAAACTGCTTATGTTGTATGAATATCACTGGCATAGTTGAAGATGTACAGATTAATACACATTAATAACCATATTTCCTTGTTATGATCTGCTAAATATCCTATGTCCTGCTTTCTACTTATTTAGAATATTCTTTAGAGTGATAATGATTATAAATACAAAATAAAATACCAAAGTGGTTTTAATTAATTCATGCCTCGGAAAACGTCCTGCAAACTGCTTCAGGCAAACATTTTTTCTTGGCTGACTAAACTCCATTTCTGTCCTTTGCTGGGCTGATCCATACCAGGTAGCTTGGAGGATCATGACCTACTAATCCCTTTTGATTTCTGGTGAGCTTTTAAAAACAAAGTAGACCAGGAAACATCAAAGGAGGATTTAAAAGACACACACCGTGCCCTAAAAAGTAAATGTTGCCTTGGAAAGCATTCTCTCCTTTAAAAAAAGAGAGCTGAATGCTGTGGTTCAATACTATTCACCAAAAGCACTTAAGCATATGCTCAAAATTAAGCATGTATTTAAGTTCCCTTGAAGTCTATGCTATTTAAGTACACACTTGGAGCTAAATACATTCTGTCATACTTTGCTGACACAGAAATTCTGGCTGCATTGAAATAAATGCCTTTGAGGCTAAAGTTTTTTCAGGAATTTCAGTGTTGTTTCTTAAATTTCCTACCCATTGTGAAGGGTATCAACTGAAGCTACTTCCAAGTTAAAAATAAAAAAAAAAAAAAAGAGAAAAAGGTGTCTCGTGCATTCAAGTGCTTTTCTGGTATTTTCTCTAGCATTAATGATATGGAAATTGAAAAAAAAAAGTTGAAATGTGCTTCAGTTTTGTGATCAGAACATGTACTTGAGATTGGACTAGTTGCTGTTTTTGGAACAAATGCTCCTCAGATTCGTAATGAATCAGAAACAAAAGAATGTGGAGGTGCTTGGCAAGTCTTCGTGCAAACTGAATTCCAACTGATAGTGCAGGAAAACATATCAAATTCCCATTTGTAGTGTCTGAATTGCAGATCTGATGTGGAGGAAAAACACGAACTGGTGCTTCTTGCTCGGATTTGGGGAGGTATTTGTTCACCATCTTGGAAAAAATGAAGTGTGATTCCTGGATATGTTCCAGTATTTGTCAAAGAATGGTGAGGCAATGTTTAACTGCATAATGGAAACTGGAGAGAAATTTTGACATCCCACTCATCAATCCAATTGCTATTTTATCTCCCCACTGTCTTGGAAAGAGAGCAAAGTGTAAACCAACGTTTGGCACAAATGGGCTGTCTGTGCCATTTAGGAGCAATTTGCATGTAATTGGTAACAATTATACAGACAACCCATTTATAACAGGGAATGAGCTCACAACCCAGCATAAACTACAAGAAAACGAATCATATCCCCCAGGAATCACACACTGATGTAAGAAGGGAAATGCAAGTCTTTCAGTTTAACCTCTTTCCTGGTTTTATCACCCAGAAATTCAAGGATGCAAATAAGCCTGCAGGTTAACTATTCTCAAAAATATATCTCGTGTTTGTGCTGATTAAGCTTGAATATAAAGAAGAGTTTTACAAGGGTGCTCTCTGTTTTGGGGAATTTTTTTGTTGTTGTTATTGCTTTTTTCCCTTATGGTTCTGCTAATCTTCCTGACTAAATGGCCAACCTTTGAAAATTAAGAGTTTGATTCTGTCTCCATGTGATCAGCAGCTGAGCTGATGAGATGCCTTCCAAGTCTCCTCTGTCAAGGGCATCTGGTGCCAGCCAGGTCCCCAGCAGCAGAGACTGAGGTGACAGGTAGTGGTGATGCTGAAGTGCGGCTGACCAGGCTTGGAGAAGGTTCAGCCAGATTTTGCGATCAGAGGAGCATTAAGTTAATTGAGATACAATTAGTTTGATTTCTACATATCAAAAGCAGTTGAATTGCGGGTTCGATCCTTGGGTGGGCGTTTGCTTGGGAGTTGGACTAGAGGATCCTATGGGTCCCTTCCAACTCGGAATAACCTGTGAATTGAATGTCTTCCATTGTCTTTTGGATAAGACATCAACTGACTTTTTAAAACTTTCTATTTTTTTTTTTAGGTGATTCTAAGCTTACTGTAGTTGTTGTAGTTGTTGACCACAGGTTGGATGTTTCTGTATCCTCCTGGTGTGTATCTTTTCCTCTTTGGTTGAGAAGCAGTGCAGACTCACTAACCATACTGGTTCAGGTTGGGCACCACCCAGGCTGTGGAAATCTGGAAACACCAGGTGAATGTTCTCATTTCATGTGCAGAGCAAGTCTAGTTCCTTGCAGCTTCTATGTAGGTAATATCTCCATGACACTGGTGCTATTGTATTATACCCAATGCTGTCTTCTATTGTTGCTGTGTCTAAGTAGAGCTTCACTTAAATAAAAATACAGAGGATCACCTCAGAGTGATTGATACTAGGTGGTGGGAAATCCATGCCCTCCAGAGATGAACACACATGCAACAATTTCAAAATAAATTGTTTTGAAACAATTGTTTCAAATTGTGCTGGTACTAGCCTAAATCATGCACATGAAAGAATGCTGTGGTCAAGGTCTTTGATATTGTGTAAATCCTACACTGATGTGTAGAGTGGCCATGTGGAAGGGTAGAGAAATACTAGGTCTTGCACAAGAAGTAGGTTGTTTGTCCTGCATTGTGTGACATGATAAAGTTCTATAACTCCTTTTGTACCCAGATCTTTCAAAGTGACTACAAAGTCACTACTACCCTCTGTGCACTTTAACCTCCATTACTCAATGGCTGTTTCACTGTCAGAGTACATTTTATGGCTTTTGTGAGCTCAAATTCACGTTTTCTGAATCAAGTTCTTAGCATTTCCCAGTTTCCTGGGTTGGAGTATCAAAGTTCACCTAAAAAAAAGTAAAAGAATGTTGATTCCAGTGTATGTTGCTCATATGAGGAGAAAACAGTGGTACAAATACCACTCCAAGTGTGCTTTGAGGTACTTGTCTAGCAAGTAAATACAATAACTTTCAACATTTTCTGGCAACTAACTGGAAACAGCCTGGAGAAAAGGAGACTCAGAGGTGACTTGATTGCTGTTTACAGCTACTTGAAGGGAGGTTGCAGTCAGGTGGGTGTGAATCTCTTCTCTCAGGCTGACGATACCAGAACAAGAGGACATGGCCTTAAGCTACACCAAGGGAGGTTTAGACTGGATATTAGGAAGAGGTTTTTCACAGAGAGAGTGATCCCCCAGTGGAATGGTCTGCCCAGGGAGGTGGTGGAGCTCAGTGACATGGTCTGGATGGTGGGAGGCTTGGATGGATGGAGCGTGGTGCCTGTGGTTCCACACTTGTGGGCCTGATGCCTGGGTGGATGTTCACTTGGGAGTTGGACTAGAGGATCTTATGGGTCCCTTCCAACTCAGAATAACCTGTGAACCTGTGATACCTGTATAAGAGACACAAATCTGTTACACCATGGTGCAGATGTTTGCGACTGTGGATTTGCATTTATGCTGCCACCAATAAATACATGGTAGGTTATGATAGCTGTAGTCCATGAAGATTCCCAAATCATAAACAATGATCTGCTACTAGTAAAAATCTGAGGATGAAGTTAGCAGTTTACTTTACCTGGTTTGAATCATCAGCAAGGAACTTAACTGGAAAGAAAGAAGGAGGGTAAAGGTGTTTCTCAGATATCAGTTTATGTGTGAAAACTGTATTTTGCAGCTTACCTGTATTTCTCTTTGGAATTTTACAGAATTAGAGAACTGTTACTATGGCAGGTTTGTCAGACTTAAAGACTTCCTGCAATAAAGAAGTGAATCATTCTCCAATATGAAAGATACTCTGATCATGGCCACTGTTTCTGGCTCCGCTTTGAGAAACTTTGAATCCAGATGCTTTTGCAGATACTGACTTCATTAGCTGCCTCTCTGAGCAGCATTCATGCAGTCCATGATAATTCTGGTCTTTGTGATTGCTTCTCTCTTCTTAAACCCCGAGCATGGTAGAAGTGCTGAGCAATCAAAATCAGTGAATTGCTGAATTGTTTTTTGCCTGTTTATAGGACCTGAGTAGTCTAATTGACACCTATTCACCAACAAATTCAAACCATCATGTCTTTTAAGTTTCTTTGGAACTAAATGTTGCAGACGGGCGTTTTCAATGGAAGTTGGCAGGATCTCTGGCTCTGAGTTGGAGGAGTTGTAATTGCTTCCTGTGTGCATTTGTACAAACCACTTAAGCTGCCTGTGTCTTGGAACTCTTTGCAGGGTGACCACAGCACTCCATCCAGCGGGGCTGCCAGGGGCGTTTGTGGCAATGCCCTGTGTTTATGTACTGTGGCAGTGGTAGTTTTGACTGTTACCTTGTTCAGACGTGGGAGGCATCAAGCAATATTATCTAGGATTCTTGTCAATGCTTCCACTGTTCAAATGTACAGTCAGACAGTGTCCCTCTCATAGCCAAATACTTGAGATGGACCTGGACGGGGTGTATTTCAGGTAACAAATAGGCTCAAGTTGATAAAAGTTATTCCAGCAAGGTGAGCTGACTGTTTAAATCATACAAGCCATAAAACATTAAAACATGATGTCTGTTTCTGCTCGGAAGGCACAACTGACAGCTGAAGGATAGTCCAGGTGATCACTGAAGTATTCTGGCAAAACCTGGGAACAGAGGAATACTTTGCTTTAGTGACTAGTCACATTAGTCAGTCTTGGGATTCTTCTGAATTACCAATAAAAAAAAAGCAGCAAGGTCTATATTCTGGTCTGTTCCTTTAACCAATTGTTTTTGCAAAACCCAAGAAGTTACCAAAACCACTTAAAAAATATTTATTTATTTTTCTTTAACTGTTCTGCTCATTAAAGCAGTGGTTTCTGTTGTGTACTTGGCAACTGCAGTCATTGCCAACGGCATAACTGTTCTATGGCTTTGTACTTTAGTAGGACATTATATTGCTCACAAACACGTATGTCTGTGTGTATATAAATACATATAAACCTCCATGCTCTTGTCTTGGTGCTAGCAAAGTTTCAGAGAGGTGTTGGGTTCTCCCCTCACCTGCCTCTATTTGCTGTTTTAAGTTTCAGAACTGCTAGAAGCACATATTAGATTACGTGGCTAAAACTTGGAAATACCTGCAGTTATTAATGGGAGGTCATAAATATATCTGTCTCTAAGGTATGTCGATTACATTGATACAGTAAATAAAGCAGGTAAAGGAGCCCTGTAGAGCATTGGAACATTGTTTGAGCGATATGATCTAGATGTAGGTGATAGGTTAGTTGGATTATAGGTTGGACTAGATGATCTTCAAGGTCCTTTCCAGCCTTATCTATACTGTGATACTGTGATTGTTTCTTTCACTGCTGGGTGCAAAAGTGACAGGTCTGACTCAGTAGAACTCACCTTCTAAAAGTAGAACTCGCCTTCTACTTTTAATTACATGGTGCAATAAGAGCTGCAGTGGGAAGTAAGGCCATGGGAATTAAGCTGGAGGATAGGAATGCAAACCAGCTCTTTTCATTTCACCAAAGCCCTTCGATGTTCTTGGTCATATCAGCCCATAATATTTAAAATCCTCCCTCCACTTTCCTGTCTCTAAGGCAGCACAATTACTTCTATGATGTAATCTAGACCGGGAAAATAATCCATTTTAAAAAATGTGGAAGAGGAGCATAAGAGAATGAATTTTTATTAGAGGACAAGATTGATGTGGCCTGGTACAGGTTCTTTAAGGAAGGCTGAGGTGACAATGAGCTGGAGCACAGAAGAACAACTGATCAGTATTTAGGTGATGACAACTTCTTGTGGAATCACAGACCTGGGAAAATGTGTAGCTTTTTATAACCTGCAATGCTCAGGCCATCCAAAAATTGTAAAGAAAAGTGACTTTTCTCACATCCTGCTCTCCACTGTCTGACCTCCATTGACATCAGATTCACCTACACAGTCAGTCTGCAAACACATCGTTTCCTGTGCTCCCAGATATTCAATTCATGTATATTTTTTCCTTGCATGTTGCACTTAATGGCTGAAACACAGCAGATAATAATGATTTTTAAGAATTTCCAATGTTTTGGTGAAACCAGCTGCCTCATCAAAGAACATCTGGCACCAAAACACAGGTCTGACTGTGTTCCATATAGGGGATATTTCAGAGATGCGTAAAATGGGACACCGAATACCTGAGCATCTGATTGCAGGGCTAGTAACTACACCAAGTTATGAAATTTGATCTCTCTGACTTCTTTCTGTATAAAATCATCTGTGGGTTTGAGTTTTTTGATATAAAATTCAATGAAGGAACATAATTGCCTTAAACATACAATGACCTGCCCCTTTTCTGTACCTCCATAGTGGTTTCTTTACAAAGCAGAGAAAGAGAGGAAATGCACAGACTGCCCTTTCAGCCTATCTGGAATCTTTTCTAAAGAAATACTTTACATTCCTCCCTGGGTTTTCTGGCACTTTTTTCACAGAAGGAGCAGTTCCTGTTTTCGCTGTACCTTTCTTTTCTTCCATCTGAATGTGAGTGGCTACAGGAGCTGGGGTTGTTCANCTTGAGAGAGTGTAACTGGCATAGATGACTCTATACTGGTTAGCACGTTTCTCGTGTAGCTTTGTTCCTTTATCAAGAACAACTGTGTGGGAAAATTGTCTGTTTAGCACATGGCTGCCACTGATGCTAATGTCATTATGCCCACATTTACCAAAGCTTAGGTTAGCCTCTTGTATGAAAACTAGACTTCCTAGATATAGCCCGTTAATTTATATTTTCCGTGTAAGTATGTCAGTAAATGCTTATGCCATACCAGTGATGATGCCATGTAAATGATACACATTTGGTCAAATCAATCAAATCTAGGCATTCCTCTCCCCTTTGTGGTTTGGAGGGATTTGTTTGTTTGCTATGGGAAATGGGAGTAGATCTGTTTGTTATCTTTATAAAGAAGTGCTAAATCCCTGACTGTGTTCTGGAACTACCAAAAACTGATGCTGTTCAAACGCAGAAATAAATGATAGTCCTATCACAAAGACCTGACCTTATAAATTGGAGTCAGGAGCCAGAAGAGAGGCTCAGGTGTAATTTTAGAGGTGGAAATGAGAAGCTCTGTAGGTTGGATGTTGACAGAAGCAATATCCCACTCTTGTGTGATCTGTGAAGTTTGGTGACACTGATTTTGCTCATTAAAATTACTCATCCAAGTGGTAAATGTTGAGTAGCCTTTCTGTTTCCAGCTCTCAAGCTGGAGGCCAAATGAGACCTCATGGGTTCCTACAGGCCAAAGGGAGTCTGTCCTTAAGTTCCTACTATTCAGAATGGTATATTCATGTGTAGTGTGAATAGTAAAACCCACAATATATGTTCAACAGGAAGAAGTTGTGTGGTGCCATTGCAACACCTTGTGAGTGGGAGGCAAGAACTAGAGGCACGACTTTCATGTTTGATGACATTGCCTGAGCCATCACTTCTAGGATCAGTGGATGTGGATCAGGAACTTCTGTGTTATTAATTAAAAAATGTGGTGAGATTACAAGATTCTGTTCCTTCAGGTCAATGCATCACAGCCCAAGGAGATGGCTGGCACCCTGCTAAGGAGCGTTTACTTCCCTTGCCTACAGAATGCCTGTTTTAGAAAGTGTTAAAAATACAGGCAGTGCAACTAGTTATGACCAAAAAGCAGAGGCTCTTTAATTCAATTGTTTTTTTGTTGTGGCCTTCAGAACATTTCTTAAATTTTAATAAATAATAGGTACATAAAGGACTAAGGCTTTATCTGTGGAGCTACACACTACTTAATCTCCTACTTAATCGAGTCAGAAGATGGATTTCATAATGGTTGGACTCCTGCTTTTGATTACTAATTGGTTACCATTTACACTCACAGAGTCATTGACCTTTCAATTTGTAATTTATGAGAGAGTCTTATATCTGATGATACTTCAAAATATTTAAGATCTTACTTTTTATCCAGACCAGCTGAATAAATGTTCCAAAAATTTCCTGGGATTTGATAAAGCCGAAATAAACTCTGGTCCATTTTTTTTTTTTTTTAATGTTAGCATACTAGTAGGGTTTTTTTTGAGATATTGTACTTAATTTTAAGGTTGCAAGTAGGACAATTTATCTGCCTTGTTCGATGATGTTTGGAGTGGGGAAGGCTTCCCGTGGAGCCTGAATGCTCCTGGTTGATTAAAGATCTCTAGAAGCTGACGTTGCAGGGGAGATTCTTGTATAAATTATTTGATAAAAGAAAAAGTGAGTTTTGCTCACACTTCCAACAGAGGTTTGCTGTCAGAGCTGGTACTGCCCAAGGGAAGGCCAGTACCTCTGTGCTGCCATGATGCTTTTCAGTCTGCACAAATGAAAATGTTTTGTTGTCTACTATTGGAGTGTTTACAAGGAGCTCAGCTGCACTGCTGTCCTCAGTGGGGGACCTTCAGAGGGACACTCAGACCACGAACTCTGAGATGCAGAGACAGTGCCAGGATCCTCCTCTGACTCTGTGTTTGAGAAGCCTCTGTTCAGAGGCCAACACAGAAGAGACTGCTGGGTTTCAGGACAGTAAAGATTTAAACTAGTGTAGTAATCCCATTGAGGCTCTATGGTTTCCTCTTAGGAGCTGTTGCTCAGAGATCATAGAATCATGGGGGTTGGGAAAGACCTCCAAGATCACCAACTTCAATCTTGGTGTACTGCAGAAAAGATTTATTTGATGCCAGGTGTGCATCCACAGCTGGTTTGTCTGGGTTACCCAGATCACATCCTGTAATGCAGCCATGTGTGCCGGGTCCAGGAGAGCCTACAGACAACGATGCAGAAGAACGCAACCTGTATAAAGAGAATCTGGATCTGTGTTTGTGAGTGACCAGCATAACAACACAGGTTGTTCCTCAACACAGCAGTGTGTTGATTTGACCGTCAAAATGTGTGCTAATGGGAGAAAGTTTCCAAGAATATGTTTTCCAGTTATTGTAGAGAAAAGAAGTTTTAATAGCATGTTTAAGTTTAACCTCCTCTCCCCCTCAACACCCCCCCGTATTGAATTGTAATTTAGTATTACTGTTATTTTAATAAAAAAAACCCAAATCTGAAAAGACAGCAGGAGTTAATTCAGAATACATAATATATTTTGCTTTTTGAATTAGAAAATACACGTAACAATTCTCACTGTACAACTGTTAGCATTGCCTGCTTACTGTAAAGTTACCTTTCCTTCCTTGGCACGTTTTGCTGAGAACTGGCTCCTAAAGTGGTGAGGAATGAAGCATGCCTAACTTTGAAAATGGCTTTTGCAAATGAGTGCTTCTCTTTCCTCCAGGGGGTGTTTTTAACCCCATGTGCCTTTTTTTCTTCAGTTCACACTGAAACCCCTAGAAACTTGTGTCTTCTTTTATAAAAATCGTACTTCGAGCTGCTGGAACTTCTTTTGCAACGATTTACCATGTTATATTATAACTTCCATTTCCCTGCACACTGTTTATAAAAATTTTGCTAAACTTTGGCTGTTGGGGTTGGTGCTTATCCTCTTGAGCAGGTCTGCAGGAGCCAGAGAAGAGCTTCATCAGAAGGAATTCAAAGAAGTCAGGGTTAAAATCCACCATTTCTAATTTTTTTGGTGGAGTTACATCTTGGATGGGAACCTCATTCTCTAGGTGTGGCTGAGACCAAGATTGCATGAGAAATTGGGTGACTGGGGCGTGAAAATGTGGAAGGAAGGCAACATCCTGCCAAAGGGATTGGGACCAAATGGAGTGATGGAGGATGGAGACAGGAGTGTTGTGAAAATACGTGCGTGGTTGAAGCAGTCAGTTACTATGGGGATGTGCAACACCACATTCACCACGGAGGAAATGAATCCTGCCCTCCCAGCCAGGCTTTCAGGCAGTAAATAACAGAATGTGCCGCATTTCTGGGTCAGGGAGGGAGAAAATATGCAATATCTGGGTGAGAGCTTCTTGAGGGAAAAGAGTAAGTGGTTGTGTAATGGGAGATGGTGTCAAAATGTGTAGGCATGAGCAGACAGCACAATGGTGGAACAGGCAACTTCAGCTCTGGCTTTTTTGCTGACTTTTCGGCATTTGGCTTTGCAGCCTTAATGTTTTTCCATGTGGCTTTTTGGAATATTATATAATAAATATAATATAGTATAACATAATGTATATGTTGAATATAATGTACATAAATAAATAAGCTATGGCGGTGCCAAGGCTGCCAAGAGAAGTTTAGCAGACTTTACAGCAAATTATCTTATGTTTTTTTGGGGGTTTCAGTGAGATTGAACTAGCAACATTATAAAAAGGGACCTTTTCATCTTCTTAAAATATATCCCTCAAGATTATTCCAAGTTACCACAAACAGGTTGTGCTGGGAATGAGTTCATGTTCTTACAGTTCCATCAGTAATCTGTGTAAATTGATTTTAGTCTGCAGGGTTTTTTTATGCTGGTTGCTGCAAGTTTTTCATGCCATAGGATCATTTGTTGGTTTTGCACATTATTCTTTTTGTTTCCTTATGGAAAGCATAAGACTGAAAAATGTGCTATCTTGTTCTCTGTTTCCAAGTTGAATTTGTAATAGCTATTTCTATACTGTGAAGTAAGAGATTTTTTTTTTTTTAAATTCCTGTAAATGCAAAGTTTGACTGCCCGTATCCATGAGATAGCTTTCAATGCAAGCACAGTCCCACTGGCTGGCTCCATATGAGCAGTAAGATCTGGACATAAGCACTGGCAGGATCCAGGGCCTAAATAAACAAGTAGATTTGCAAAGACCAGTGAAATAAAAAAGCAGAAGACAGAATCAACCGGGGAATAGTATTTGCAAATAAATTTTTATGTATTTGTCTAGCACTATTAAAAAAAATCTGGAAAAATTAACTGCTATGATTATCTGACAAGTGAGCAAAATTGCCAATAGTCACTACCAGTTAAGCTTGGAATTAGTTAGTCATAGCAGACTGAAGGGTAAAGAAATTAAAGTACCAACATGAAGTGCCAAAAATAACTGCAGATAAAACAGAAAGTTAATAATTTTTTCACTCTCTCTGGCCTTCTTGCCCCTCCCCATCTGGTATTAATTTTGATTTGATTTGAAGTAATCTTTAAGACATCAAGGTCGTTAAGGCTTTGTAGCTTTAGAGCACTTGGTCTGCTTTTCACATTGAAGTGAGAAGCGTGTGCCTTTGAACTACACTCATGGTTCAGAAAGGAATACACCCACCCTCTTTTTCAGAGAACCTCAGGTGGTTTTAAATTTTGACTTGATAATTCAGAAATGTTTTGGAGCAGTTTTTCCTCTCAAGCTTTGTGTCACCCTTGAGGGGGGATGCTGCTGACTCAGACACAGATGGAAAGATGTATTTAACAAGTGGAAGATTTAAATGAAATTCTACATTGCACTCTCTGGATTGCACTGCGCGTTGCTGGCTCTTTAATTGCTGTCAAAGCTCCTATTATTTTTCAGAGTGCAGAATGCTGAAGGTCACAACCAAGAGGCAATGTTTTTATGCCGGGCAAGCTTTCCTCCTATGCCTTCTCATTTGTACTTAAAAAAGTACCACTCATCACTCAAAGGTACCTTATCTTGAGGGGTACTGACAGCAACATGGTAGCATGGTCTGCCGGTGAGCAAGGCTTCGTTTTAAAGACTGGAATCATAGAATCTTCTGAGTTGGAAGGGACCCACAAGGATCATCTAGTCCAACACTTGAACGGCACCGCTGCTTCCCCAGCGGGAATTGAACCCCGGTCTCCTGGGTGAGGGGCAGGGGCTCTCACCACTATACTAACGTGGATTGCCTATGTAGTGAATGGATTAGGCATCCCACTTAGACATGGTGCTCCTTCTCATAGCAGGGAAAAGAGGCAAGTTTTATTCTTCCTTTTGTCTGAAGCCACTTAGGCCAGTCAGTTGGAAGATGCCATCACTCAGCTGATCAGCGACAACCGTGCACAAGGCAGCAGCAGCCCTGATCCCCTCTGTAAGGCTTGCAGGCACCCAGATGGAACAAGAGAGCCCTGGCATTTGTCTGGTGCCTCCCACCTCTGGGGGAGGATGGCAGGGAGCTCCTGTGGGCGCTGCAGCTCTGAATGTCGCATCTGCTTGGCCAAGTGGGCGCAGAGCGACGCTGAGGGTGAGACGGTGGTAACATGATGACCTGCTGCAGACCAGGGCACTTCAGCTGCTGCGTGTTTTGATTAGTGGGGGGTGAAGCAGTGAGTTTACTTTTCCTTCTGAGGGCAGCCTGGGAGGTCCAGGCTGATCTAAACTGAGAGGCTTTCAGCCTGTGCACCCAGAGCCGTTCTCAGATAGCCGACTGCAGGTGTGCTGGTACCGATGCTCCGGAGAGCCTGGGGCGCTGCCTCCATGGACAGGCAGTACTGGTGCTGTCTGTGACAGGGAAGCTCAACAGTGACATAGTCCTCTCTCCTGTACGGCACAAATCAGCTCTTGGAGACTTTCCTAGAATCTTGCCACCTCCCTGGGCCAGGTTTTGTTTTCCTGTCGTAATTTTTTGCATTTTAAAAAAATGGTAATGGAAAATACGAAATGAGAACAGCATCCCTTCTTTGATAGTGTGCTGTGAGATCAGATAGTAACTGTGGGGTCTGTTTTTTGGGGGAATTTCACTATTTGCTCATCAGTGTTAATGTGAATTAATTTGCAGTAACATAAAGCCATGAAGTTCTTTAAATGAATAGAAAAAATGATTTAACAGGACTAAAATATATTAAACCTATCCTTTGTCATCGTTAAGAATGGTCTATCAATAATATTCTCTATGTAGTAGATAATTTTATGAGGAAGGGCACTATTGTAAGATTTACAACTCCTTTGTCTAACTTTGTGAAACAATATTAATTTCTTGAGCTACCGCCTGAAAGAAAACATGTCACTGTTGATTTATAGTCCTTGGTCAAATAAAGTTTGATCCATCTGTTATATTATACGATTTTTTAGAAAGATTAATTGAAGCATGTAAATTGCATCTTGTTGAGGTTTCTTCTAGTCTAACTATGTGTCTGTCAAATAGATAATTACACTGATTCAATTTGTCAAAAAAAGGAATTCTAACCAGATGTGTCAATAAATGTTTTGTGGTATTATAGCAATTAAAATCTTCAGTTGAGGCAACAATTTTAGGAAGCATTGAATTTATTAGCCTTAATAAAAAGGGGGTATTTCCATGAAACCACCCGTGAGATTTTACAGCAATGAAAATATTTAAGATATTTATTACGTTTCATTATAATACTTTCATTTTTTTCCTCAACGTTTCTTTCAACGAATATAGAAATTCAGTGCTTTCAATGAAAACTTGTTCACCTGTTTTTGGTAATCACATGTTCAGACGGGTAATGTCAGTCCTGTCATACCAAATATGTTATACAGTGGTAAGTTTATGGATTGAATTGCTGTATTTATTTAGGAAGCAATAAAGTCCTTAACTAATAGCAGAATATGAAACTATAGGAATCTCATGGGCTCTCATACGCTATGGAAAGCAGATGGGTCTCGTAGACTCTTTGCATAGTTTTTTCCATAAAAGCTAATTTAAACTTCTCAGCAAATGTTTAATACATCCTGAATTTTATACCATGACATAATTTGCTTATCAGACAAATATTAAAGGATACTGGTTTCAAGTAATTTTAAGTAAGAGTCACAAAATATAAAAATGTTGCTGCATAATTTTGCCATTCACAGAGTTATTCTGGGGAAATTCAGCATGGATATGTATGTGGAGTCCACGAACAAGGAACTTAATGTGTGGATTCTCAGAGCCAAATCTTTCACTGTGTGCATTTGAGTTATGTCTTAAGTTAGAGAAAATATCCTAGGTGTGCTATCATGTTGTAAGTAGTATGATGGCTGGCAATTAGGATTACTTGTGTTTGAACTTTGCTTCCTTGTGTTAATCAGAAGAATGTCTTTATATTGACTTACTATGGGCAAGTGTCTTGCCAAAAGGAGGCTTAATTTATATATTAATGTAATTAAAAATGAGCAGAACGTGATTCTGTTGAATAGTGAAAAGATGAGAGAGTAAAATGAATAATGATAATTGTCTTGATGTCCCAGTACATGGATGTGAATAGTTCCAGTAATTGAAATGAGGTTGCTCACAGCAGTGAAGTAATTAGCCTGCACATTGCTACTCTGTTCATTTATATTGTTGCTGTGTTTTTATAACTATATCAGACTCAGAAAATATGTTAGATACAGGAAATATGAAACTATTCCTTCTATATTCTCAATCTTCTTAGATGATTGGGTTTTATTAGTGTCGAATCCTCCCCCCATTTCCATTATATGGAAAGAATGCTTTTAAGATTTTCAGTTGTAAAATTCTAGATTCACCATGAACATGGTCTCTAGAAAGTGAGAACAAACCTATTTTCTTGAGCAAGGAAGTGAGTTCTAAGGACTTAGAACTATTTAATCTACAAATTCTAGTAGGAATTCACATAGAAATGTTGATGTGAATAGATAAACACACTTGTGGAATTGGCCCTGACTGAATTTCAGAGAAAGATCTGAAAATAACCCTTGTAAGCACAGCAGATTTTTAGGTGTCTTCTGCAGGATATGTACAAGACATAAGAGCTTTACAAAAACAGACTTAAAAATAGATTATTCAGTTGGTTATTGTGAATTTAAAATAGTATGTTTATGGTTGCAACTGTGTACTCCAGCAGAATTTTAGATAAATGATCCAAATAATGTAACTCCTGGATCCTTCTAGAAGAATACACAATCCTGTTGTTTGAGTGCTCAGAAAACTGAGGAAAATATTTATTACTTTTACTGTAACTCAGCACTGGTAATGGAATAATGTGTTTAGTCTTACAAGTGGTTTTCATCAAAATAACTCAAAATCCTGTAGCTATATCCTTTTAAGGGAAGTGCTCTTCTGGGGAGTAGTTTTGCCAGAATTTCTTTCAGCAATAGGGTAAAAACTCCAACTTGAATAGTTTAATTATTTGTTTTAATCTCTTTTCAACTTTTGAACAAAACTAATCTTTATTGAAGCTCCGTATCGAGGATATCACCCAATATTTATCTTGTGATTGTGTATGCAGGATAATCATAATTCATAGCTATTATTTTATTACTACATAGAATTCAGGAGTTGGAAGCCCATTTGCTTGTATTTCATGGCATGATGATATTCACTCCTGCTGAATAACTTCTCCCTGAACTGCTCAATGATATTTCTGGATAGAAGAACAGAAGATTTGGTGTCAATTGGTTTTTGCAGTAAACCTGAGAAAAATTCAACTTCTAATAGAAGAGTAAATATAACTAGATTATTTCAGTGTACACAAGAGCACATTTAAACAAATTAGTTATTTTTAGTCCTGTCTGTCATAAGGAATTTTACATGACAGCTGCTTGATGAGGTATAAATTGCCATTCCTCAGTGTAACTGAAACGACCCATCCTGGCTTCCAGTCTTTGCAGTCCCTCTGTTAATCTGACAGCTCAACAAAGGTGACTGGTGTCTTTGGCTTTTAAATGATTTCAGGTGATCTAAGCCCAACAGCTGTGTGTTTTCTCCCATGAACATCTGGCACTCATTGTGGTATGTATTGTTGTATGTTTTGTTTTACATGTGCCAATACTGCCTTTAAGCTACTAAGAGGCCAAAGTTTATTTTGGCTGAGTAGACAACTATTTAGAATACACAATAAAAGAAAACTACTCATTTCCCTCTAAACTCCTACAGCTGTTTTGATAAGTTATTGAGCAGAGTGGAAAAAAACTAGACACGACTGTAACAAGAAGATGGATTCTTTGGTGCATCTGCATTGGGCTCACGGCTTGGGTGGTTGCAGGTCATACACATAAAGGAAAAGGGATCATTTCAAACTGGTATCCATCATTAGTAGTAATTTAGGACAAATATTAATATTAGTGAAATCAAAGCTCCTTGAATTTTGAATGGGCTAGCTACACGTAATAAACTACTTAACAGATGATGAATAGCTTTAAAATGGTAACCTCTTCAGACTATCATTAAATTCCCATTACATAAATTTCTTGATCTTTTTAATCACCAAAATAAATTATTTAAAATTCAATATATTAATATAAAACCACTGATGGCAATTAGGGTAAACCTACCGTTGCTTAAAATGTGGAAGGTTTTCCTGAGCAAAGCACATGTGATAGAAAGATGATTCTGAGGTATTCTTTTATTATAATCATTTCTACATAATTTTTGACTGTAATATCTTCTCTAACAAGAGTGGAAAAGCTAAATTTCTAAATCAAGTGAGAATCTCCATCAAGATCATAAATTTATGCAACTTCAATCAATTAGTTAAACCTTAAGTCTAAATATGATTCCTGAAAGAAAAAAAAAGTTAAATCACAAGATGTCTCTTAGTTGGTCACAAAGTAGAAACTCTTCCAGTCTGTTCTGCAAATTAATATTTAATGTCTGGGTACAATTTTACTCAGTTGCCTGCAGTGGAAACTTCAGGTGGTACGTTCCTTTGTTCACTTTTACATATCCTTCACAAATTACAGAACTGCTCAGTTCTGTGCGAGATACAAAATGGAACCCGTCCCTTGCTCATTGAGTTTAGGACTTAAATGTGGAAAGAGAATATGCACTGGGAAACCCACTGGAAGGATTCGTTTTCAAGTTACGTTTTTCAGCAGAAGAAGATGGAATTAATTCAGGGGCGCATGTGGCATCATATTTATCATAAACCCCAGCTTTGTTTCTCTTTTCCAACATGTGTCAAACTGTCCATTGGACACCTCAGAGTTATAGGTCCCTGCAGGACCTGCCATCTTTGGATATAATCTAAGACAAAAAAAGGCAATTTAGCATAGTACAGAAACCTGCTAGCAATTACATGTAGCAAGGAGAAATTAATTTGCAGCAGAAATATTTTTAAGGGGACTCTGCCCTGTCTAGTTGAAAGTTCTGTTAAATTTATGATAGTGTGGAAACAAGACACAGTCAGAAACGGGGAAGCCAGAAGATGCTGTCTGGGCAAAGGAATGAGATGAGTGTTAAGAGGTGACTTGAAGGTAAAGGCGAGCTCTGTTTTTTTGTTGGAAATGCTTTGTATAAAGGTGTTAGATGAAAATAGGAGTGTTCGTGTTAAATGGATTGCAAGGGAGAGGCATGGGAAAGTTGGATGTGTTTTAAGTGACTCTACATTGTACTTAAACTTTCAAAACTGCCATCCTGCCTCTTGGATAAATAATATTTAGAAAATATTTATAATATATACAGTCAACTTGATGTTTGGGTCTTTCAGCGCCTAGGGAAAAAAGGAAGTAGCAGTAGTGTTAACATAGTTCAACCCTTGTGTATTTAAATTGTAAACTCATGAAGGAAGAATTGTACAGGGATATGTTTTCACAGTGCTTGATACAGTGGGTTCCTGGCTTCTGTATCTTATTATACTACAAAGAGCAAACAAGAAACATAACTACATTGCGGTCACTGTATTTCTGAATTATAGTTCATACAGTAGTGATCAAACCAGTGGTAAAATAGGATTTCAGTCTGTTTTTGCACATGTATAATTTGAAATTAAATCCTCAAATAAGCCAGGACAACTATAGCTGTAGGGGGAGCAGATGATCCAAGTTCAGAGGCCAGATAGTTAGTGAAAGGAAAAATGAGCTCTGAAGTTTCCTTTGTTTTAATAATATATATCCATAACCCATATAGCTGCAAAATTACCTTACTTTGGCCAACTACTGCCTCCCTCTTCTCTCCCCTCTCTCAGCACATGGCTTCTTTCTACTTGGACATATATACCTACTCATTTCAGCTCTACAACTGTAGAGCACACAGCATACAGTACTAATGCTGGTGTTACAATAGCTTTGTCATTCCTGTACTTATTCTCTCCAATACCTGCATTCAGCCTTCATCACTGGAAGTGAAGCCTTTTCCTAAAGCCTTATCCCTTATTAAGTGCTTTTGGGTTCTGTTCTTAATACAGTGATCCCCCGGAATTCACTGTGGGTCGGGTCTGGGCAGGTCTTGTGAGTTATGAAATCTGTGAAGATACTGAACCCATGAATATTCAACTACTCCCCGCCTGCAGCCACACACCCTCCACTAATAAGGTCTGGAGGGCAGTCCTGGGAGTGTGGCTCGCACTGTAGCACCTCATTAAAGCGGAGGAAGTGCCCTTTGGTTCTTCCTGGCCACAAAATCCGGGGGACATTCTGCGCATGTGCGCGGTCTCACAACTCACTGAAAATCCAACCACGACTAGTTGAATCTGTGGATATGTGAGCCGTGAATATGCTGGGGATCACTGTACATACCTCAGATATAATCTTTCCTTATCTGGCAGAAATGTAGCGTTTTGCTTGATATTAAAGTAAGCAGATAGAATCATGATGATGTAGCAGAATGAAACCATGAACTTTGTTCACAATCTTTCTATTTTTCCATGTATATAACTGGAATGGGGTACATTTTTGATGCTGTAGAGAGCTGAGTATTTCAATGATAATGTCCATTCTGATCTTCCTGGGCAGTCTTGTTAAAAGACAGTTTCTTTCCCTGAGGAATCAGGAGAAGATCTCAGCTTTGCTGTTCCTCCTGCTGTGCTCAAATGGCAATCCACCAATTCTGCCCACAGGAAGAGGGCAAACAGCAGCAGAGATGAAACTCGGTGTGCACGTGAAAGAGGAGAATTTTCCTTAAGGCATCTGAAGTATCATGGGAGGCTTAAGATAAAAGTTCTTTTTGTGCTTGGATTGCAGCTGTGGAGCATCTGACCTCAGGCTCAATAGCTACCAGGCACTTTTAGCTTCATCTTTTGATGGTATAAAGTTTCAAGAACCTTGATTCTGCACTGCTACAACGAGATGCAGTGGATGCTCCCTATAGTTCTTTAGCTGAATATGCTGGAGGGCATGAAGTCAAGAATTTTTCTACTTATTTTATTGTGTAGGAGAGACTGCCACTACCTTTGCATCAAGATGCATTCTAAGTACCATTTCTTAAAATTTTGTTTTTTCCAAAAAGCCTACAAGAAGAGTGCAAGCACCTGGCAGCTGAGAGTGCTGTCCTTCAAGATGACTTGGTCAGCTTTCTTCTTGATTTCCCTGCTCATCTGCAGTTGTCTGTGCTGGGAATTGCAGTGTTTTTGTCATGGAGGTCATTCTTCTGCTCTGGGTCAGGCTACACCTAACACACCAACATCCATGTCCAGCACTTTCCCCCCCTGCAGTAAAGTCAAATACAAACTAAGTATATTTAACAACACTTCAGGAACTGCAGTCAGCACTTCTCACTCCGCAGATACCAATAATTGCTCTTGCTTACAGGCTACATCCTCATGCTGTAATTCCTTTTGTGTTCATATTTATGCTCATATCATTCTCACTGCAGTGCTTCATGTTACTGGAGGCTTGGGACTATTATTTTCACAGGAGACCAAGAAGCTGTTCCCTGTCTCAGTGTGATAGATGGCCAGAAGAGATTTTGCCAGATCAGGCCAAACAGCAAAAATTCTCCTGGTCATATTTTGTCTGCAGTTTTCTTTGCCTTTTTCATAGCAACCATGTAGAAGTGATATTAACTGACAAATTGATTGCCTAAAAAATGGCTGTATTCTCTAAGAGTACCATGTAAAATATGAGCTTTCTCGACATTGGACACTTTCTCTGCACCAGGGTACGAAAATCCTTCTGCAATGACCCAGTATCTCAAATACTCTGTATTCCAAATACACATTTCTTGTAAAAATATTCTGTGCTGTCTGAAGATAAAAGGCAGTCCCCATCTCTCTCTAAATGGGTTGACTTCTTTTCATAAGCAAATGAATGAATGAAGAACTCATTTTGTCTAATTTGAAACCTCAGATATCATCACTTTTAAGGTTCAACTCAGTCTTGAGCGTTACTTGGTTCGTGTCTCATTTCAAGAGTGTGAGAAAGGGGCAGGAAAAGAACGTCAGTGAAAATACAAAGAAAAGAAATGTAATGGAGTACTTCACTTTGAAAAAAGCCCAAATATCAATGTTGAGAGCGATAAAAAAGTAGGACTAGGATGGGCAGAAATTCCTATGAAAATGACTGTACTCTCTGTACTATATGGGCAGTCACTGTACTGGGTCCAAACCAGTTTCCTTATCCATGAAGGACAGGTTTCCATTTAATGGCACAGTTAAAAAATATATCACCACTAACATAATAAAAGAGGGAAGAAAGAAGGACTGTGAAGAATTTGACCCCTCTTACTGCTAGTGTTCACCATGAAGATTTTTCCCAAAATTTTCAGCTTGGCAAAACTTTTCCTTTTCTTAGCATAAATATATGTCTTCAGTATTTGAGCTGAACATCTGTTTCATGTCCAAGTCTGGCTGACTAAGGTGGGATAGTACTAGCTTTCAGCACTTCAGAGTCTATCTCTTTTGCCTATTTCTCACATCTCCTTGCTGCATAATATAATATCTGGCAACTGTCTTAATTTGCCTTGTAAAATAATAATTTGCAAGTTTGTTTTGCTTGTTGTCTTGCAATACATTGATGGTATTCCTTGCTTGCAAAAAATGTACAATGTCTTGTTGCTTAAGCTATCTACAGTGTAGTCAAATCCAAAAGACAGGCTGAGAACAACAGAAAGCTGAAAGATTTGTTCTGCTTTCAGCTGGCATTTGTCTGAACTTTGCTTTGCCTGATGCTGGGATCCATTTTCTGTTCAGGTGCACAGCCAGGGAAATGTGGGGTGTGGAAGTTCTTGCAAAGAAGATTGGAAAATCCAGAGATGTTTAAACGAATGCACTCAGATCCTCCCTCCAAGCAAATTATAATCACTGGAATTTAATAATTTCTCCATTTTGTATATCAAACTAGTTGGGCAGAATCATCATTTTGTATCCATGTCTCCTGATTTTGTACCAGTGTCAGCCTGGCAGGAGAGTTGACAGTAACCATACTTTTTGACTTCCAGTCTCAAAATCTTGTAAGGTTCATTAATCTTTTTACCCTGAATCCCTAGATTTTACTTTCTTGATATGTTTTAACTGACTTTTAACATTGCAGCACCCTCTTTCTGCGTGGAGCCTGATACTATAATCCTGTAACTGTATTTAGGGGCAATGGTGTTCTGATTATCTTCCAGTGGTGATTAATCCTTTTTTCCTCCAAATGACAGTTGTTTATATCATTGGTAGTGCTCTCATTTCTGACCAGCCTTTTCTTATCAGTCAAGTCCTTTTTCAACACCTGGACCTGGCAATGGATTTCATGCATCAATGCCTAAGAGCTATTTTAGAGCCATTAACCACACCAGTGCTTACAAATGTAAATGTTACATTCTCCAAGCAGCATCCTGCTTCCCAGTCCCTATGTTCTTCTTCCTTCCCCTCCTCTTCCCACCCCTTTCCCCTCAGATTATTTTAAAATAAACCTGTGATTCAGAGTAGCCTGTGATTTTCAGCAGCCAGTCCTGCCTTTCCAGTTCCCAATCATACATTGACCTCCAGCAGGGAAAAAAACTCCAACCAAAACCCAAACCCCAAACCTAGAAGAAAAATGATTTTTACTTTTCTGGGTCTGGCTTAAACATCTGCCTAGTCTTGACATTGTTTCAACCTGGGAATTTAGCAATTTCACAATGCTGTACATAGAATTGGCCAGCAGGTGTCAAAATAACCTGTTATTTGTACAACTGTAGTGTGTTACTGATGGGTGACTGATCATCTTTTCTCTTGTGTGGGGTTTAGGAAGAGCTGTGCTCAGCAAGTATCTTGTCTCCTTACCCAAGAATAGAGCTGATGTTGTGGCAATTTATTGAGAGTTTGGCAATGCTGTAAGTAATAGCATTACAGATGCTGTGTCAAATTTAGGGAAACCTGTAAGTACTGGAAGTTCACCCAGGCTAGTAATGCTGCAGAAAGCCATACTTTGACCCATACCCTGACTGCCTTTACATCCCCCCTACTAATACTCAACAAATTGGATGTATGTTTCCCAATAGTCTGCTGCCATAAACTGAGATGAGCTCTTCATTTTGATGGGGTCTTCTTGGCTTTGTTTTCGAAGTATATGTCCCTTTTCTCCCACCACATTTGACCTTAAACCTGATTTTTCTGAGTGTCTTGACCTGAAGCAGACCTTAAAGGATGAGCTTTGCCCTTAGGGCTTCACGGTGGCTCCTGCTGGCATTAGCACTTAAGGTCATTCTATGAAGTGAAGTAGTTTAGCTATTGCATTTGGTGTCTCACTGAAAGGTTAGGTTTAGAAGACAGAAACAGTGTTGAGGTTTTTTATACTGTCTTCAAAATCAACAGCTTGCAACAGCCTGAAATGTTCCTGCTTGTTGATTCATATGGTGGGTTCTGTAATCTCAGCTTGGTAGGATGAATGTAAGCATAGGTTTGCTGCCCTAAAAGTTCATGTGCTTCTGCAACTCTGGTTTAGTATTGTGAAGGAAAAAAAATTACCCGGGTCCATAATTTTAGATTTTATAACTCAAGTCTTTGTGTTTCGGTTTACTGATGATACAGAGTAAAAACATAAGCAACGAACAGAGATTTAACTCGTTTAACTTCTGAATAGACATTTTCTGATATTTTAGTTTCCTCAAAATGTTATATGTGAGTCTCTATATGAATGACCTGATCTTTGTGAAGGGTTATTGTTAGTTTCAGTTTATTTCAATTTTGATCGCTTATAGGTGGCAAAACAGGCAACCTTTGGACTCGGTGGGGCCTCCATGCACGAGGTTTGGCTGGAAGATTGCTCTCCTGAAAGTCAGTGCCTGGCTCTGGTCATGATGGTTATGCACTGAAGTAGCTACAGTATGTGAGAGGATCAAGGTCTTAACAGAGGCTTCACTGAGAACAACAAAAAAATGCTTTTATTTGGTTTTTTCACTGAAAGAGAAGTTAAAAGCTGAGAACTGCAGTGACATGAACAACAGGCAGGTAATAGATTGGTCGTAAAAATGCAGTTAGGCTGGAAACGAGCAGGTTCCCACCACTCAGAGAAGTGAACTTCTGAAACAATCTTCTAACAAAATGGATAGGAGAAAAAACAAAACAAAACAAAGCAAATTTTGTTAAAAACATTTACCTGAATTATTGCTTGTGAGAGTCAGGGCTGGATCTGATGACTGAAATGGTCCTTACCAAGCCTGTTTCCCTTGAAAACTATACCTGAAGCCATGTGTTCCCTCTCTGATGCTATGAAGGAGCCTGCATTCACAGAATCACAGAATCAGTAAGGTTGGAAAAGACCATAGAGGTCATCAAGTCCAACCCATCACCTATTACCTAACCCAGCCAAACATGTTACCTAACCTGTTGCCATCCTGCTACCGACACCCATCCTACCTGTAACACACTACCCTAATATCTAGGTCATGC
>WEKX01023367.1:44225-54371 GCA_013390025.1 Pitta sordida
GGGAGGTGTAGGGCTGGATGACGTTGGGCCCCTTCCGGCTCGGAGTGGCCTGCTAGACTGTGAGGGATCTAGGCTGGTGTTATGCTCTGCAATGTGCTCTCGGTCTCTTTACAGGTGTTAGATGGTGAGTTGGACTAGATGATCCTTGTGGGTCCCTTCCAACTCATAATATTCTGTGATTCTGTGATTCTGTGATTTGGTTTGAAACAGAGAGCTCTAACTGATGAGACCTTAGAAGACATCACACATTTGGGACACTGTTTGTTCCTTGACCTGTTGGGTAAATGTAATTTATTTTAGTAAGATTTTAAAACACAGTACGATGTAAATTGACTCCTGCCCTTTCAGCTTTCACTTATTTCAGATGAGATTCTGATCCTCAGTGCCACTCTGTAGTAACAAAAAAAAAAAGTGTTTTTAATACCTTATAGTGGCTGCCAGTAATAACACTGGTCTATAATGAAGCCAACAAATACTGAAATTTGAACAATTTGTGAAGTCAGTAGAAAATGTGTAACCACACACTCAGGCAAGTAGGCTTTCCTTACCTAATAATCTTATAAAAAGCAGATGCAATTTCAAAGCAATAGAAAATATGTGTTGCACGTTGGAATACGCTTGTGTAAGAAATCATCTGTTACAAAGTCCATGGTTTCATGTGTCCTGTCTCTGTCTCCTCCTTTTTCTCAGTGAGATTGTTTTCTGTCTTGCCTCTCGCCCCCCATCGAAGGTGCGCACCACCCACCACGATCATGCTCCATTAAGCTCTTGTGCTAAACAAAAAAGTTCCATGGAGCTTTCATTTATCAACTTTCCCCCAAAGTGCTTTATGCATTTCATCAGGGATTTGCAAAACTATTCACAGCTTTGGAAGCCCAGCACTGGAGTGCTGTGATCGATGGGAGTGGAATTCAATAACCGCCCAATGCTGTTGGGCAATACTGGGTAGTGGACTGGGACAGGAAGTGAATGAGTAGAGGATGATGAGCCAAGGTAGTTGAAGGGTCCTCATTTGAGACGGGTTGGGATTTGTAAGTGTTCTTGGCAGTTAGAGCCTCACTTTTAAGTCTCATTCCCAAAAAGTTATTTTTGTGTAGCGCATAATTTAACATGTTGATGCGTATTGGTACAGGCCTGTTCCAAGCACGTGTTTTACATCACAAAGATAGGTGAAATGCAAAAATATTTAATTAACACAAAGTATTTCTTTTTATATGTATATTGATTTTATAAAGATGATTTTCCACTAATGGACAGTTTTAAATAGGCATGTAAAATTGTGCACAAGAGAGATAGCACTGCTTCAAGACAGAATGGTGCCCTGAAATTGCGAAGACTCGTTATCTGGATTTACTTTAGTGCTCTCTGTCTGAATACAGTTGCAGCTTAGCACTGCTTATCTTAGCTATCCTATAAATTAAAACAGAAATGCCTTCATAGGCAACATTTCCTCTTCTCTCCTTCAGAGCCAGGGTGGGTGTAGTGTGGTGTGATCTTTCAATCCCGGAATATGAAGGTTTGTTTTGCAAACAGCTTTGGAGTGTGGAGTGTGTCAGTCCGGGCTGTTTTATTCTGCACTGTAGATGTCTGGAAAATTGCTGCATCTCCTCAGCTGGGTATTCTCATTGCTTAGCACATTCCCTGCAGCCCCTGACAAGAACGTTACTGTGGGAACAAGGGAATGTCCAAAGCACACGATGTTCTGGCAAATCCCAGCTGGCAGCCAGCCCTCTGGGGTCACAGCTAGCCAGATGTGGCGTGGGCTGCTCTAAATCAGACCATTGGCAAGCTTGAAGGACCAAGAAATTTTTTGCTACATCCACTTACCCCCAGCAGATACTGGGGCAGCTGAGGTTAGGGGCTAACATAGTGCTTTTAGCAATTTTGAGGTGGAGCATCAATCACCGGTTTCCAGCAAGAACTAACCAGTACATTCAGTTTATTGACAGGAGAGTCTATATAAAAACATGTTCTCATGCACACGAGAGGGAAAATTATGATGCTTAAAGCATTTGCTGACAACAATGTTGTTTACAGACCTATGTACCTAGAGTTAAACGGGATTGCTCTTGTGGCTGGCCATAAATAATGATGTAGTCTCTATAATTAGAAGTTGAAGTATTTCTGAATCAGATAACTGGGATTGATGTCCCGCTGTGCTAGGATATTTATAAACATGGAATAAAAAATTCCATTTCTGAGCATTTAACGGCAAAAAAGGACAGGACGTAACATGGAAGAATAGCTAAACAAAAAGTGGGATAACTAAGTGAATGTAATCATATGAATGAAAGAGAGAATCCTCACAGATCTATGTTAATATGCTTTTTCATGATCATAGGTGAAATCGTAATTACAGTGACCGGCCCATAACACTTTTTAAAAATGGTTTTATGTGATATTTAAACAAAATCCTGCTGGAATGAAGACTGCAGGATTTTGTGAAATTTTTCTTTATTAGAATTTGTTAATTCTTATGCAGACTACGCTTTCCTTATGTTATAAGCAGTTACTTGCATATCTCATTTAATTAAAGCAGCATGATTTTTAATGTTTCTTCACTTTCTTTGAGTTGTTTAGTTTAGCTGTGTTTTAATCACAACCCTAGTCAAGTGGCGAAGAATAAATAGAAGATAACAATGATGAATGAAGCTGAGTATCACAGAAAATAGGTATCTGATCCAGCTTCTGCTGAAATCCGGGAACAGACTCCGATTAACCATAGTGAAAATAAAAAGAGAAATGATATTTCAATTTAAGTTACAAGCTTTATGAAAATTTAGTCTGCATAATTAAAACTGCATAAACCTTCAGCCATGAGGCACATCGGTGATACTATTATTTTTATACCTGAAAGGGGTAATTAATTGAACAGAAATTTTATTTGTCTGAGTATAGAAGAGCTGTCCTTTTATGTCATTGATTATGGGTAATTCAGGAAGTTCTGTGTGGTCTTATTAAGGACAAAATAAATTATGCCAGAGTATGTATAGATGAGGTATAACTGCAGGGCATACCATAAAACAGTGAAGTATATGTTGCCTTTTTATTTATTCCCTAAAAACAACATAACGGTTCTCAGACAATAACTTTATATGATAAAAGAAAAAAAATGGTTCTTTGTCCTGTGCAATGTAGGAGCATTGCTTTTTTAAAGAATGACATTCTGTAGTAGTAATTCTTCTGAATGTAATGAGTTGACCTCTTTCATACACAGCTGATTAAGTTATTCTGCTCAAGAAATTTGTGTGGCTTGCAATTGTAACTTTAGTTGCATTCATCTGTTTTCTAAAACAGACGTAATTTTATACTAAATTGTTTTTTGTTTCTGACCAATCTGTCTGAAATATAATTATTTCTAGCTAGGAGACAGAGTATTTTCCTGCATATATTTATTTGCTAGAAAAACCTCTTGGAGTTCACGTTGATGGAAAGCAGAATTTCTATATAACTGACATTTTTCCACAAGGAAGACTGCACCAGCTCTAGGAGAGGAGTCAAGTGTTGACCAAAAGCTATTTGAAAAAGGACAGAAAATTAGTGGAAATAACAAAGAGATGAAGAGATGAACATTTGAAGAAAGCTTTTGGTGAATCAAAGCCCAATTAATATCTGAGGATGTAAGAAGAAAGCAAGGCGAGTACTTTAAACACATACATTAGAAGCATAACCTGGCCACAGTGAAAGTTACTTATGTGAACAAGATGTGGAAACTTGATAGAGAGAATAATATGCTAAACTTATGGTTCCCCACACAAAAAAAGGCCAACCAGTAAGTGTTTTTGGACAGCCAAAGGCAACTCTGTAATGGGGCTGTGGACTAGAGAGAAGGCACGGAGACAAAAATGACAGATAAAAATAGGTATGGAAGCTGAAGGAAAAAAAGGCATAGGCAAAACTTGGAGTGTTTGGATCCTTTGTTAAAAGTGGGAAAGAAAAGGAAGGAGATGTGTTGAATGCCTAATCAAAACACAAAAAGCGAAGGAAGGCTGGATGTAAAGAGAAGCATGACAAAGTGATGAAAATTGAAGGACAGTGATGCTGGAATAAGAACATCTGGATTCAGGTAAGATGTGTACTTCACTCTGTCTGGAAGGATGTGATTACAAGGGGGAAGTCAGACTGGACTGAGTAAAGAATTAGGTCAGTGAGGAAGAATTCAGTATGACTCTTCATGGCAGCTGTTGAAAAGGCAGGATAAAAGGTTGGAAGCCAGAGTGGGGTTTGCGAATTTCTTCTTCAAACAGTGTAGGAGAGTAAGGCATATTGCTGTCAAAAGTGTGAGGAAACTATGTAATAGGAGTGAGAGGTTAAGGGAAGTCAGGGAGAGTAACAGGGCTACAGGAAGGATGAGCTGTGTCCCTGTCTGATGGTGGGAGTTAGACGGGTAGTAACAAGTCCCACAGTTACTGTGGTAGAGTGGAGGAGGAATAAATTTACTATTAATAACCTTCCCTTCAAATGTGCTCTCATTTCTCTAATGGCTCTGCTTTGTAACACTGCTGAGAGTCTTGTGACTCCCTGATATCACAGACAAACCAATGCACAGGCTGTAGGTTCCTCTCATTATGTGCACAATGCAGACTGTGTTCCAGTGTTGTGTGCAACACTGATGTTAAAGGAAGGCTCTGCTTTTTATTTTCAAGGACTTGGGCTTCCAAGGCTTTTGATTGAGTGCCAAAAACCATCCATCAGGAATGCTTTACAACTCAGCGATACAAAACCTGTTAGGAGACAGATCACCCGCAAGACAGAGTTTGAGGAGGAAATATGCAAAGCACTGCTTGACCTCAGCATGATTAATGGTTTTTAGCACATTGAACTCTGTTGCTTACCAGGTGAATTTTATGCTAGCTCACCCATAGTTGTTTATTTTTATTTTTTGAAGGAGGCACAGCCTCTATTTGGGAAACTTTCATTAATATAGAAGTTAATGGCAGTCCACATGTAACAGCAAAATAATTATATCGAGACACAATTGTCCCAGCTGATTCTAATTCTTACCAATTTTTTCCATTCCAAAGCAATCTTTAATAAATGCAGACCTTGCAGAGTTTGTATCAATCATCTCTGTCATGAAAGGATTTCTTATGGGATAGGAAGCTCATTTACTGGACTAGAGCTAATGACTGAGGTCTGTTCTGTCACTATGAAGTCACAGTATCACAGTATAGATAAGGCTGGAAAGGACCTTGAAGTCCAACCTATAAGTCACTCAGTCCCATCTCCTTGAGTTAATAACATCCTGAGTTGGAAGGGACCCTCTAGGATCATCAAGTCCAAATCCTGTCTTCACACAGAATAACCTAAAACCTAAACAATGTGCCTGAGAACATCGTCCAAACACTTCATGGACACTGACAGCAGCAAGTGATCCAAGGTGGAGACTCATCATCTCACCTAATCCAGTTCCTTGTACTCAGTATTGCTGATATGTGATACATGGGACATTATTTCCAGTTACAGACAGGACACTACCTTCTGGTTGTGGCAGGTTCTGTGTTCAGAGGCACTTGGCCACCTGCGCACAGTGTGTGGGATTCCTAATGATGTGCTGTAGCTGAAATGAGCAGGGCTGAGACCACGGCTGCCGACTGTGGCTGGGACTGTGCTTTTGCCGTCTCCTTCTGGGGTGAGGCTGTGCAGAGGTTGGCAGACCAGCTTCCAGACTGCAAACCCAGCACTCCAAGGCAGTCCTGGACCGTGGGCCAGCCATGTGCTCCAGTATCACAGTGCCAGGCACACCAGCCCTGGACACACCGCACAGCAGAGCGAGTGCCACTGCTTACATCTTCTGAGTTGACTCATTTTGTGACAGGACTCACAAACTCTCAAAGCCAAAGGGCTCTTTACCCTATCTGAGTTTCAAGGAGGCCAAAGAGATCGTAATTCTTTTGGGGCTTAGCAGAAAGGGAATATGCTCTCTTTCTCAGCAGTATTGTGAGGGGATAACAAGCCAGAGGACTGTTGTTAGCCATGAATCACGTATGCAGCCAGCTGGAGGGCTGCTTCTCTTGCAGAGGTTTCTGCATCAGGTTAAAGAATTAAGGCTCTATCCTTCTTCAAATCACTTCAATGTCATAGAAGTGAAAACCAGCAGCAGACAAAATCCCACTGTGTTTGAAATGCTCTGGTACCAGGTGAAAAGGAGGAAGTCGACACCTGTTTCGTGAATATGTATCTTTAAACCTAGAGCTACAGCTTTTGTTTGGTTGATCCCTTACATAAGCAAAAAGTCCAGACCCGTTTCTGTAAGCTCGCACTACACATTCATCTCCCAATAAGACAGTTTCCATATTTCACACCGGCTCTGACTAGTGTTACTTGTTAATCCTGAGCTAAGTTTAGAAGAGTGAACACATTTCACAAGGGTTATGCTGCCTAGTTCAAGTATTAGACTCCAACATTTTTCTCCATATTTGCATTATAACATTTTTAATAATTACTTAGGTGTAAGTTCAAAGGATACATTTTTAAGCTCCTTAAAAATGAAGAAGTTTTTAGAAATATTGCCTAACAGTTTGGAAGGTTTACTGCCTGCTTTTTTCTTATGGTGATCATGAAGTTGAAATCTGAAAATGGTCATCCACATGACTATCCACTTTCTATTTTGAAGTGGTAAATTATTATGACACAGAATTAAAAAATATCAAAATGAATGTAGAAAAATTTACTGATCGTTTTCCAAGGAGTTAATACTGCCATTGTAATTGCAGCATTTCATATCTATTTTCTACACAAATCATCCTGACCATATGATTTACATTTTAAATACCAAGCATAATCTAGAAAGACGTGGTGTTATACAGAAACATTTATATGCTCATAGCTGGTCAAGGGCAATGAATAATACAGTGCCTTATCAGACCTACAGCAAATTGTTTCCCCGAGAAGTAAGACAAAGCATGCAAGAGCCACCAGATTCCTGAGTTTTTACCATATCTTCTGCCTTTCATTCTGGTTTCTCAGAACTGCATGTTTATGAGGAAACATGAACCTAATTTCTCAGGGGAATGGTNAAGAAAATAAGATTCTGAAAGTGCTGAAATTAAAGGTTATGTTTCAGATAAGGGATGGTTTTGGGGAGGGTAGAGAAGAAAGATGGAGCATCATGCAGGAGTGACATCTTGAGGCTTTTCATTTTATTTTGGACTGGGTAGTTATTTTGTAGTTATTTTTGTAGTCTATGTGGAGCAGCTTTGCAAGATCATCAACTAGTCTTCTTTGTTCACAGAGCTCCTGACTTTGTACATATTTGATGCTTTCTGAAGGAAAGCAAATGAAAAAGTTAAATATTTTCTTTGAATTACCTGTGGTGAATGGGATGAAGATGTGACGGGTATTATAGGTAAGTGAACATTTTGAATTCTGGAATGTCCTTTGCTTTTTTGTTACAACCACCAGAATACATAAAATTAGAGGTTGATTTCTGGTGTCCATTTGTAAATGAAGGATGTATACAGTGTTATAGTAAAAGTAAGAGATCTTTGGAGTTAACAGAATGCCATGGTGATACTTGAACAAATCCTGTCTACTTCTAATTCAAATGTGACACTGGAGCAAGAGCAGAAGCAATGCTGTGTGTCAGTTCCTCTACTCCTTCCATCTGTCATAGTCAGAAGTTACCTAAATTCAGGGCCTGGGTACTGCTGAACTCTTCCAAAAGGGGTAGGTTACTGGCTGATGCCAGACTCATAAGTGTTAAGCGAAAGGTGTTTCTCCCAAGAGTCTGATTCTCCACCATGAAAATTCATGGAAGTAGACTTCAGGCATGGTTTACTGCTGTAATTTTTCCAAAATACTAGGCTTGCTTTCCGTGTAAGTCTTCCATCTGAAGGTTGATCACTTTAACTATTAATTCAAAATGAAACTCTGGCCCACTTCATCTGCTTCTGAAAAAGAGAAAGGGAAAATAGCTGAAACCTCAAATAAAGGATTCACTTCCATTACTGGATTTTATAAGGTGATATGTGGCGTATAAAGTCTGTATTGGTAGCTTGGGATCACATGTTTGTGTTTCTGTTCTCTCTCATATGGAATGAGCTTGGACTATCTGTGTTATGGTTTGGACTGGAGATGGTTTTTCCCTTTCTCTTAAATTGGTGACTACAGGATGTGGCAGTTCTGATTATACTGAAAATTGCTGTAATTGTTATCAGGCAATAAACATTCAATATATTTCTGTAAGAAGTAGAGCTCAGTGGAAGTTTTCCAGCGTTTGAGAAAATAACTGGAAGCAAAATGGTAAGGATACAAATTGAATTTGGACTTTAAAATACTGAAAAAAGTTGGCCTGGTTTATTCTCTTAAGAAAATGAGGATTACTGGAACACTCACAGCAATGCAGGACGTATTCTCAGCTAAGAATGAATATGAATGTCTTTTTCGTATAAAAACACATTGTAAGTACTACAGGAATGCATACCTGTCATAAGCAAACCTGCTGTACAGAAAACAGAACAGGAATGTGAATTAAATGTTCTTACAAAGGACATAATTTTCCTTCGTGGTCCTCTCAGCAGCCATATATGGGCAATTTCTATCACATGAGTCTGCAATAAAACCTGTATCGTACATTCACCTTTAAGGCAATCGGAAGATAATGTTCGTATGATTTAGGTGAGAGCTTTTATTTATTGCTCTGAAATAACAGTACTTTTTAAAGTACTCCATATGTGTAGAATTGAGTGAAGATTCTTAAGTTGTTAACATTTGATCTCCTGTTATAATTAATCAGATCCAAAATGTAGCTTAAATAATGTGTTTATGTAGCGTTGTCTAAGAGTTTTAGTTAGAGAACTCTTTTGAAATGGTATCAAATAGGACTAAATATAGGTGCACTCTTTTTCCTTTTGATAAAACACGTTTCCACCGGATATTCCTCTTACTTTATTTTAAGAATTGATGATTTTAGTAAAGGTAAAACTAATTCTGAAATCCTGTAAGTATTTTATCGGCCTAGTAATGCCCATAACTCACTCACTTGAAACATTGCAGGATGGGAATTAGGTTCTTGGATTATAAAGCTCCCTTTTAAAATAAACAGGAGGAAACATAGGGGGGAGACAGAAGTGTGTAACTTGTTTAACATTTAACAAGCCTCTTGATCCATTTTCTGGACTAGTTGCCATCCTTTTGAAGATAAAAGCAATTACACTAGATATGGGGGTGGTTTGCATTCTCTGGGGCTTGAGAGAATTTTGGTTCATTACAGGAGCAGGAATGTGAATGCTTGGCTCTGTGTCTAGGGTGATTTTTTGACCATTTTTCTGAGTGCGTCTGGGAGAAATCCAGATCTCACTGAAATCAGTGAGAATTTGCTCACTGCCTTTAACAAGGCCAGGATTTTGTCCGTGAATGTTCGGGTTTTCAGTCATTGGCCTGCTCCAGTGGAGCTACATTTAAGCTTTTCTTTTTTTACTATTGCAAGTTGCCTGATCCTGGCCCTAGAGTCCAAAACGACTCCCAAGAAATTTTCTTTCTGGAAAGTACATCGTTCATGTTCTTAGCATGGACTCTGGTTAGCTGAAGCGCACCAATATTTTGATGAAAGACTGGGGGCCCAGTAATAAAGTCTGAACATCTGCTAGGCACTGGATTATATTAGACTGAGTTGGGTCAAAGTACTGTCTTGTAAATTTTGGCCAACAAGTGGCAAGCTCCTTCATGTGACCCTAATGTTAAACTGCTGCTCTCCAGCCACTCTGTCCCCAGCCTGTAGCGCTCCATGTGTTTGCTGTGGTCAAAGTTCAGGTAATGTAATCTTGTTGAACTTCACGCCCCTGGATTCTATCCATCCAGCCAGCCTGTCCAGGTCCCTCTGCAGAGCCCTCCTACCCTCCAGCGGATTGACACTCCCCCCAACGTGGTGTCATCTGCAAATTTGCTAATGGTGGACTCAATACCCTCGTCCAGGTCATCAGTAAAGATACTAAACAGGACTGAGCCAACTCTGATCCCTGAGGGACGCTGCTAGTGACCGGTTGCTGACTGGATCATGCAGTGCCCTGCCAATCAGACTGCTCACAACACTCATGACAGTGTTCAGTTTGCATTCCCACTGCTTATCATTGGGCTGCAGTCTTTTCAGGTCTGACCTGAAGATTGTGCATTGCTTTCTCTGGCTTGTTTTAAGAAAATCTGGGG
>WEKX01023369.1:10491-30231 GCA_013390025.1 Pitta sordida
CCAAACACTCCCCACTCAAAGACTATGGCAAGTCTGTCTTTATTACCACTCAACTGCCCACCAGGTGAAGCAAGTTCCAGCAGTCACCATGTGGATGCTTGGCTAAGTGATGAAATCACAGGCAAGGCACCTTCTTTTACCTTTGATACAGAGGTGCATAATTTAACCATAAGCCTGCTCTCAGGAATAGCAGAAAGTACCTCCTTGACATCATGACAACATCTGCTTTCAACTTGAAATTTCTTAGTTCAAAGCCTGGAAATTCGAGAGCATCTCAGTGAAATGAATGTAAACATATTTATAACACATTTTTCCTTGTTCTACACAAGAACAGACAATCTCCAACCACTCAAAAAACAAACAAAAAAAAAAAAAAAAAGGCAAGCCCAAAAAGCCCAGGGCCTGCAAACCTGGGGGCCCAACATGCCAGGGTACCAAAGTGGAAGAGTTAGACAAGTCCACTGTTACAAACTGTACCTTCTGTAAACTATGGATGCTGATAATTTAAATAAAAATTGAAGAGTCTACCTGATTTTGAAAACCGACAACATTAGCACCAGCAGAGAGGTGACTCCCCCAGGCTAAAAGTTCATTTTGGTTCTAGGACTGCATGGTAATTCTGCCAAGTATAGCAAAACTGCAAAAAATTTTTGTAAACTCCTGGTACACACAAAGAAGCTCAACCACACAGTGCCATCTTGTCTTGACCTGCCTCATGAAATACACTGAAATTAGACTTGCCCACAGATAGCAGATCCCAAAATAGAACTGTAAGTAACTTAAATCTGCATTAAGGTCAGAAGGTGCTAGATATATTTATGGTCCTGTATCCATCCATCCCACTGCTATTTAAATGCCCTTTCTAAATGCTTGTTTGCTTTCCATTTGCCACACTTTGAAACTTACTGTAATGCAATGTATCTACTGCTCCTATTCAGTATTTCCCATAGTAACAAGTAAAATAATCAGACTCCTGCACATGCTGTCTCTCATTATTTCTTCTAATAAACAGACCACTGTAATTTACTTGGAAAGAAAGTATGTGGGCCAGAAGGCATATCAAAATCATAGAAGCCCACAAAAATAAGGGCTTCAATGGACATGAAGAACTCAGCTTTTAGCTCAGTGGCATGTTAAGATGGTATCAGTTAGAGTGGGCCAGTCCCAGTGTCTGTCCACAGCAGCATCACACCGTCTTCCAAGCTGCTCTACATTTTTGGTTAATGTATCTCTTGTACTTTCCCATTACTAAAGAGACACAGAGCTACTGGAGAGTGCCCAAATGGTAAGTAAGTTAAGACTTCATCTATCTCCTTCTCAAAGAAGCTGAAAAACATAGACTATTATTAATGCTTTGTACTCACTGAACCCAGTGTCCGTCAAAAATAAGAGGAAATATTAATTTGACTTGCTTCCAATAAAGCAATTAGATGACACAAGTATGTTGAATAAAGTATTTTACTGGCAGGATGACTAAGAGATAAAGAACATTTATTGATCTACAGTTTTTGACCCAAACAGTTCACATTGTATCAACTACCTAAGCTTTAAAATTAACTCTACCTCTGCCCAGGTTTAAACAGACACTCAGCCTCTTTCAAAGTACCTCTGTGGGATCTTACTAAACATGAATTACTTAGCCAAAGACTGTGCTGAGTCTCAAGGTACATCTACCGGTTTATCCAAGACTTGCTTCTAACTGCCTGGTGACCAAAAGAGAGAACACATCTTGGGACTTTATGGCCCATCTGAAAAAACTTTAATCCCAGAAATCTGAACTAATGTCAGAAAATCCTCTTGCCTCAGGGAATTGCTGCCATTGGATCCTAAAAAACAACAGGCAGAAACCCATCATTTCACAAAGCCCTGCTGGACTTTTGTTAGGGCTTCTGCTTCTGAACATATTCTGAATCCCAACAAAGCACTCATGCATTGACAAATATCTTGTTTTTCACCAAGCTTTTCAGGGATACAATGCTTGTGTAAGCATTGCACTTGATGTTTGATATATCTTTACTCTCGCTACTGTACAGAAGTCAAATGAAACTAAGTCAAATGAAACTAAGAGAGAAAAGACACCACACATCAGCAGTTACTCCCTAGATACACGCCATGCCATAAATCCAAGGGAGCTTGAGCTAGTTAATCCTTCAATGAAAGAGGAACAGTCAGATTTGGTTTGCTGAAAAGTACTGAACAAGGAACAGGAACAGTTACCTTGGAAAAGGTGCCAAATTAAGTTTACACCTTTGTTTACTCAACAGGTAACACCTTTGGGTTTTCATAACCTAAAGAAGAATTTTGGATGCACACACTGGAGCAGGCATTTAGTTGTGCAGTCACTTTCAGTCTGCAACCAGTCTTTATCTAAAACAGCTTAGTTTATACCTCAAGTTGAAAGAGAAAATACAACAAACATGCACGGCAGTCAGAAAAAGAAATAAGAAAAAGAGGAGTACTAGTGAAAAAAATCAAATCCCCAAAGTTTCTCCTGAGCATGGCAGAAAACCGTATACAGTAAGCCTCTGGTTATTTGTGGCTCACATCTCTGCAGTTTCAATTATTCATGATTTATTTTTCAATGAACAAGCATTAAAATTGGTTAAAACTATTCCTCTATGAATATTTAAAGAGAAACCGCTGCACTACCCGGTGACAGCTCATGGATATGTAAATGAGCCCTGCCCATCATCCCCGCCCCTTGCAGTCCCCAGGCGCTGTCCATTTACACTGTTTAAGGGGAAGGGGAACCGCCACCATCATGCTGTAGCTGGGATCGCTGCTGGGTGGGTAGCGTGAAGGCAGCAGGGCTGCGGCATCGCTTCTGGGCATGGCGGCACGGCAGTAGAAGCAGAAGTCCCTGGGAACTGTGGCAGCAGAGAGGCAGCAGGCACTGAAATTAAAGCTCCCTCAAGGCAGCACTACATTGTTTGTTTTTAATACAGGAGATGTTTGTGTAAAAATCTCTGGGATGTGGGGGCAGGTGAGGGGGTGAGACGGAAGAAGAGGGGAGGAGAGGGAAGGGGAGAAAGAAGCTGTGGGTGGGATGGACAGTGGCAGCAGACAGAGCTGTGGAGGGGCAGGCAGAGAGCAGTGGGGATGCGGAAGCCGTGCTTGTCTCTGCTGAGACTCTGCAAAGCCTTCTTTATGTGCGCTGCATGCAGTGTCTACCATACAGGGCAAGCAGTGCCACTTTGCCCCCAACTGGGGAGGGCTCCCTCCTTCCTGCAGGTGAGCCAAGGCTGCCGCAGGACCATGAGGGACCATGCCAAACTGTGCAGCACCACTGGAACCAAGCTCAGGCTGGCGCAGCCCCTGACAGCCGTGACAAGACTTAGCACTGGTCCCATGGGCTATGGTGGTTTCTTAGGGCTGCCATACTGGCGAGAGGCAGGGGGAAGGGTGCAGGACTGAGATCGAGGAGGGGGGCATTCAGCCTGCCCAGCTCCTTCCCTTTGGAGCTGACGCCTCACTTTGATGTGCGCTGCCGCAGCCCAGACATTTAAAGCGGAGTCTCAAAGACCGTATTGAACACCAGCACCCTGGGAACACTCTGAGCGCCACGCTGGCTACAGAATAACCCAATCCCATTGCAGAGGCAATAGTGGCAAGGCAGTGCTATGTCCGCTGGCAGCGCTGCCAGTGGCCCTGGTCCTGCTGAGCAAAGCTAGCAAGCCGGCATCCTGTTGGCTTTCTTGGACCATCTCACCAAGCTGCACCATGCTTGTCAAAGCCACAAACCCTTCTGCGCTGGCTGATGCCCAGCAGCGGTGTGGCAAAAACAGCATAGCCACCCCCAGCACCATGAGGTGGTCACTGGGGGATTGGCGGGTATGCGTCTCTTATATATGTCTTACGCCTTGTGTTTCCCTCACCAGTAGAGCTCCAGGGAAAACCCATGGGCGCAGGGTTAAAGCCCTGCTATTGCACAGGACGCCACATCGCAGTCTGCTTGCGTCACACTGTGTCCCAAGGAGCTTGAGATTCCCAGCGATACATAGCCCCAGCTCCTGGCTGCATTGGCAGTGTCCGTGGTTGCATTGAGGGCTCTGCTTGGCATCCCTGTCAGCCGGGGCAGGGAAATGGTGAGCGCAGCAACATCGTACCCTGCAGGGGGGCAGGCAGAGCATGGCCAGGGCTGCAGCAGGGTCCCCCTGCAGAGAGAGACAGCCCGGCTGCCCGCGCAGGCTGGGTGGCACCATTGCACAGCGCAGGGCAGGAATGGGGACAGCCAGCTCCGTTGCATTGCTGGAAAAAAACCACCACTAAACATAAAAACTCCCCAAAAACTCCCAAACAAAACAGCCAACCAACCAAAGAAACAAGGATCAACACACAGCCAGGCAAGTTCTGCATAAGCTCATGGATATGTAAATAAGCTGTGAGCTGGGTGAGGAAGGTTTACCAAGGTTACTGTGCCTGGGACGGGCTGGTGGCAGTGGGGGCTGTCCTGGTGCTGCCTGCCTCCCTCGCCCTGCCACGGCCACCAGCCCCGGGATGGGCTGCCTGCTCCTGCTCCACCGCAGCAGCGGCACCAGGGTGCCCCCTCCGCTGTCGTGTTTATCCAGTTGAGTCGATGTTAAGGACACACATCCCAGTAAGTCAGGGTTTGCTATGGCGGCAAGAGGCAGGCATTGTGGGACTCCCTGTACAGCATTGTGCAGAAGCCATTCACTCAGATCTCCTTGGCTGGCTCAGGGCGGTCGGCAGTCCTGGGAATGCCCTCCAGCCCTCAGGAGCTGAGGGGGGTGAGGTGACAGGCGGGGCTTAATTCCATATTCATAAGTTTGCTCTATTTGCAATTTGTTGGGTTCTTGGTGCCTGGTTGGACCCGTTCACCCACAAAACAACCGGGGTTGACTGTATCACTTTTTAAAAATATTTAAGTTCTTCAACACAATTACTTCAAGATACCTTCTTTGTTGTGGATGCCCTCTCTCCACCATTACAGACTTCTTGGAAGTATCATTTTGTGTTACATGCATACCGCCCCCACCCCCCAAAAAAACCCCAAAACTACCTAGGCGATCTCTTTTATAACTAAAGCGCTAAAGAATTATTAAAAGTTTCAAAATTTCCTCTCTAATGAGATCACTTGCCAGAAGCCCAACCAGGGTAAGAGGTAGCAGCACGAGGAAAGGGAATAAGCAAGTAAGACCAAGTCACCTCAAGAAGGAGATGGTCTTGGAAAGGGAGGAAAAACAGCATGCCCTCCTGCCCCCATGTTAGACAAATTTTATAAATGTCCAGACATGGGGCAGACCTCACTCAGAGTTCCCCATTCCTCAGGCTACCAAGGTATTAGTCATAAGACACAAATTCAGAGGCTTCCTCACAGTGGTAAGTAAAATGTGAAAATAGGTACACTGGTAGGTACACAGGTACACTGTTGGGCTGAAAGAGCCTGCTATTATTCTTTTGTAATTGCAGCATTTCAAGTTGTGAAATAGCATCTTATTCAGACGTTATCTGTCTATGGCAGGGATGTCAGATTCTTACTTTCTTTTAAATTAATTATTTTTAATACACTTCTAGTAGTGAAACAGATTCTTCTTTCTAATTATGTCTAGCAATTAATAACTGAAACTGAACTGATGATGATACGATTCTGCTAAAGAACAACCAAAGCTGAAAATAGAGTTTCCATAAATTTGCACTGACACCAACAGTAGTTTCTTCTGAAGTTTATGGATAAACCGAGTTAAAAAGAAAAGGCAACGATTAAAATATTTCTCATTTATTTATTTAAAAAAAAACCCAGCCCCTCAAACAGCTGACCCTGCTTTTCACTGAAGCTGGGACTTATTAAGCAACTAACCTTAGATGATTTTCTTCTGCTTCTTCTTGTCCAAACCACCACTAGTTTATCTGGCTGCCTGTTGAAGATAAGGAAAAAACAGCTTAATTTACAACAAGATGTAAACAGTTTATATTAAAACTCTTGCAAGACATAATGACATCCTTAGCGGACAATATGATCCCCCCAAAATAGTTCATCTAAAAACCGCTGTCAGCATCAGTCATTTAACAGGAAAAATAATATGTATTTATAGAAAAAGCTGTCTTCCAATCCACATAGTAATGTCATCATTGTCCTCCTGCTCTGTACGGGTGTTAGGTGGTGAGTTGGACTAGATGATCCTTGTGGGTCCCTTCCAACTCATAATATTCTGTGATTCTGTGATTCTGTGATTCTCTCCTTGCCTGTGGACATTTCCCTAGAGCCAGCAGCTCACCTGAGCAAAAACTCTTCCGGGGGCATAGAACAGGATCCACTTTGGAAACAATCTGGTACCAAATATAAACATTAATGAAAATTCTAGTTTGCATTTCTACGCAGACATTTTGAAAAGATTCTGCTAAGTAGCAACGATATTTTCACTTTTTCCTACACAAAAGATTACCTTTTTTACTTGAATGACACAAAGAACAAGAGAATTGAGTCCTGCATTACTCCTAAAAATCTCCTTGGATAACCATACAGATAAGTCATCATTTCCTCAACTTTCACTCCAAATGACAAACGTTGAAAATCAGTGTAGCTTCCTAAGCTATTGTTTATTAGGTATCCATAATGAATCTAGATGGAAACCTTAATAAAGGACACTTCCAGAACAAATAATTTTCTCTTTAAGTTACTTAAAGGGTTATTTCTTAGTTAATACAGTGATCCTCCGCATAGTCGCTGTTGATTCCCCAGCGAGTTGTGGGACCTGGTGCGTGCGCAGAACACGCAGAATCTACTGTGAACCCTGTCTCCTCATGAATATGTAAATTGGTCCCACTCGGGAGCCACCGCAGCGTGGCCAGGATGCGTTTAGTGTAAATGTGTGTTTTTGCACGGCTGGAATTGTCCTCCGCTGGGCTACAAGACAGGGTAACGGGACTGCCATTGTGTGTGTCTGTACGTGAGAGCAGGAGACACCTGCCCCCTTCCCACAGGGGCTGCCGGGCTGGTGCACGGCTGCGTCGCACTGAGCCGGGGAGGGCAGGCACCCGTGCCATGCTGAGCCAGGACAGGAGGGAAGGAGAACTGCCACCATCGTCCTGGAGCTGGGGAAGCTGCTGGAGCGGTTACGGGCGGAGGCAACGGGGGCCCTCGGGGTGTTTGCACGGTTGGCATTGTTCTCTGCCAGGCTGCAGAAGGGTGCCGGCATTGTGTGTGTCTGTGCAGGAGCAGGAGTGGGAGGCACCTTCCCCCCCAACCAACGGCCCCCACAGATCCCCCTGCAGTGCCCTTTGTGGCTGGGACAGTGAAGGGAAGGGTGGCCTCGCAGTCCGCCCCTGTCTGCTGCTGTCCCACCTCCCTCTGTCTCCCACTGGCTGCCCAGGTGCCACTGTGCTGTGTCACTGGCTATGGCAGCTGCTGCTCTGGGACGGGACGGGACAACAGATCTGCTCTAACACAGCATCCTGACTCTCCTGCTGGCTCCCGGCTCCATGCGGTGCTGCCGCTACCCCAAGGGTTGGCTACAGAACTGCCCATGGTGTGTTACTGGGCGCTGCTGTAGCCCTGATCTGAAACAGTTTTTGGGACTGCACCTCCCACCCTCTCCCGGGGCTGGTGGGGGGAAACCTCCCACGGCTCCTGACACGAGCGTTCTCCAAGGGCTTCCTCCTGGCCTGGGACAGACGGTCCTGGTGGAGGCTTGGGAAGTGCAGTCGCCACATCCCTCCTCCTCTGTGCCCACAGTCGGGCGGGTTTTGCGGCCGGGGTCCGGCAGAGCCCAGGGGCCACGCTCGTCCCTACCCAACCGCTGCCCCAGCCCCGGCCCTGGCTCCAGCCCATGCCCCGCTGCCAAACGCAGCAGCCACTCGGCCCCCTCACCGGAGTGCAGCCATGTCAGGCAGCACCCAGGCAATCGACATGAGCCACTGTTTTCTCAGTGCGGCTCGGCGCATTCACCATGTCTGATCACATCTGAGTTGACTTTAAAGCTGCCTTCCCAGCCAGGAAGGCATTCCCCTAGGTCTCCTGAGGCAGCATAGGGCAGTGGGCGGTCACAGAAACACCCTGTAGAGCTCATTAGTGGAGGGAGCGTGGCTATGGGTGGGACCTAATTGAATATTCATGAGTTCGGTATTCTGCCAGATTCCACGACTCGCTGGACCTGCACAGACCTGACTCCCCATGGGTTCCAGAGGTTGACTGTAGTTACATCCCTATTACATTTACCTTATTTGTTCTACAGTTGTCTCCGACTGATTTTTAATATTGAACTAAATTGCAGATTTCCCCCCACCAAAATACACTTCCCATTGTATGATCACTACGCTTCTGATCCCACTTCTAGACCCATAACTCCAGCTTTGTTTTCCAGCTGATGACCCAAATTCCATTATCCAGCCCAACTGCAAATCTATCCACAAACGATTATCAATGGAGTTCACATCTCCACTTAAAAGTACTAAACCTGCAAATCTGTCTGAAAAAAAATTGCTACCCAGACTTTTGAGACACTGGTGTAAGAATCCTAGCATTTCTAAAGCCAAGAGCAAAACAGATCAGGAGGGGAAAAAATGGATGCTACCAAGAAAAAGTCAAAATACAAGGCATTCAAATCATTACTAAAAAACACACTCAAAAAATCACACTCAAGTATTCTGAGTAAAGGCAGTGTTCCCACGGCTATCCTGGTACTTCATTACAGAGACAACTTACTTAATAACTAGCTTTTCAAATGAAACCTCAACTGGTTTAATAATCATACACTTATTTTGTTAAGTGGTGAGCATAATTCACTCCTGCACCTTCAATTGTGAGAGAAATCCACATTCAGAGGTACTTTACCAAAACAAAAACCAAGGAAGATCATCACAGTACAGTCAGAAAATTTGACAAAATGGGATGGCAAGAGAACGGAAGACAAGAAAATATCCCAAAGGGTTAGTGCTCTCAATATATACATCACATGCTTCACTGAAACCAAACAGAAAGCACAGCAGTTTTTCTAAGGGATTTTCTTCAAGAAAGTAAAAAATCCAACAATCTTAAAATATCTTCATAGAATTGTTTTACAAACAAAATCAAGAGCAACTTTTTCTTTCACAGTCTGTTCATTGCTCTCCTAAGCCAATATACTGCTAGGGAAAAAAGCCCAGCTCATATTTTACTCAACAAATTTGCATTCAAGGTTATGATGGCTCAGTGCTAGGAAGAGACCAAAATCACATAATGCACATTGCTCATTGAATTCATTAGGCAGTATTTCCTGCTTCAGACTTCATCCCTCCTTTAACATCATAAACCTCAGCTGCCCATCAGCCAAAAATGAAAGCAAATACAATCACGTCTGATCACAATTGCCTTGAAGGTGCTGTGCATTTCCCACTGGGACATCAGGTATCACAGCAGCACAGTATTAGCAAGGTTGGAAGAGACCTTGGAGACCATCGAGTCCAACCTGTAACCCAACACCAATCCCTTGTCTAAACCATGGCACTAAATGCCTCATCCAGACTACTCTTAAACCGCTCCAGGGATGGCAACTCCACCACCTCCCTGGGCAGACCATTCCAATAAGCGATCACTCTCTCTGTGAAAAACCTCTTCCTAACATTCAGTCTAAACCTCCCCTGGCGTAGCTTAAGGCCATGTCCTCTCGTTCTGGTGTCGTCAGCCCAAGAGCATTGATCCAGTGGCTGAACCAGTTTGGATCCAAAAGATCTTGTTTTATAAAGCCTACCATAAACCTGTATTTTGTATCCACTCATTTTTGCATGGTTCACAAGAAACTATTTCTGAAGAAACACAATTTACAGTAGTAAGCTTATTACTAAAAAGTTAAACTTAGAAAAGAAGCAGGGAAGACCATCTTTCAAAGTTTGTGGCTCTGAAAAAGGGCTTCACTGCTGCCCTGCATAATAAGCAACTAAAATGAGATTTTAAATATACATTTATAAAACACTTATACAGCCATACCTCGCATATTCACACATCCAGTTTTGCTTTTCCGTATTCTCGCAGATTTTTTTTTAACGGAAACTCTTCCATTATTTGCAGAGCTTCCCTGTCTACACATGCACAGTACCTTCGCTTTGCTGAGAGGCGGTGCTGGCACTCCCCGATGGGGCGGGACAGCCATACCCTGTGGGGCACGCTTCTCACTCGCTTGGGAACTGCCCAGAGTTTGGTGCCTTATGAGTTTTGGAGAGGTTACATGCCACTGCATTATGAGAGCTTCTCGCTGCTTCTGCTGGCACCACTGGGAGCCATCCAGAGACAGGGGCACATACAGGGCCATGTCCACAGCAGACTACAGGAAATAATGACATCACCCTGGCTGTGCTGTGGGCTCTTGGCTACGCCAAAACACAGGCCAGCAGCAGCAGCACCCATACCCTGCACTGTCCGCTTAGCGGAACATTTCGCCATGGCATGCGTGCCTGAGGTTCCAAATGGTGAGGGTCACTACGGCCCTAGCCACTGCCAGAGCTGCAGGCCGGGAGCCCTGTCTCAGCACCCAGGGACGGGCACTGCTCAAGGGGACGGAACCGGATGACTGCACTGTTTTCATAGGAACAGGCAGGGGGAACTGATGCTGGAGCCTCTCTCCGCTTCACTCCCCTGTCCCATCTCGCTGTTCAGCTTGTTCAGAAGCCATCCACTGCGTGCTCCTGGGAGCCACCTGCCCTGCGCTGATGTAAGATACTCTCCATCAGAGGTAAGGTCCAATCACAGCACCAGGCTAAACAGCAGGACAGAATGGGGACACACACACCCATCCCATCCCCAGAAAGACGCCCAGTGACAGGTGCTGGGGAACACCAGCTGCACCCCGGGAGCCCAGCAGAGGGGAAGGGGTGGACCACACCCACACTGCCACCAACAAACCCCTGTCCCTGCATAGGCTGCAGGGGGAGGGACATGTGTGCTGAGGTGCTGCGCTCATTATGTCCAATGGAGTCATGGTGACCATGCCTCCTCCATTCCTGGGGCTCAAGGGGACACCTCACTTCTGGCACACACAGCCAGTGGGCAGAGCGAGCCCCAGGGCAAGGAACCCTGAGACCCCTGGCACGGGAATAAACACGATGCCTCCCAGTGGGTCTCAGCGCCTCCTGGCAGGTCCTGGCGGGTCCCGGCTCCCTGGGGGGCCCAAGAGGGACTCAGTGCTGTGCCGCGGTGATGGCGGTGACAAAAGTGGCAAAAGCATGACCACAGGGAAGCCTCTCCAAGGGTGTGGGGCAGTCCTGGGTATGCCCTTCAGCACTCCATGGCTGAGGGAGGCAGAGTGATGGGTATGGCTTATCTGCATATTCATGACATGCCTATCCTTGCTCAACAGTGGATTTGTAGGACCAGAGGAGACCCTAAGCCCCAAGACTTTTGAGGTACTACTGCTTTTCCTATCGGATGGAAGCCATGATTCTGGTATCTTTAATTCTCCCATTAAAACAACAGATTAAAAAAATTAAATCAAATACCAGAATCAGACTTTGCCATATCCATAATTATTAAATAATCAAAACATTCTACATACTGGGGGAAAAAACTTTACATGCTGCGAATTTTACCAATTAAAAAGGAGGTTGTGCAAGATTCAAGGTCTTCTGGAGTTTGGTTTGATCCAAGAAGCATTTGGCACAATATTTTGATTACAGAACACTCTGAATATCATTTGTGAAAAAGCGCGTGAAAGGTATCAGTCTCCTGTTAACTCGTTTTGTAAACCTTTTAGGAGAAGCTGGTAACATTAACCAGGACATATTTCTCCATCAAACTTATCATTCAATAAAAAAAAAACTATAAAAGATTTGGATTCAGGATCTGTTGTTAGAAAGAATTGGTAATGCACTTAACGTTAGTTGGGACCACTGAAGCCAATGGCAACACCACTAAAAATCTTATGGTGAAAGGTGAGAAAATAGCTAATTTGTAAGAAAGTATCATTGCACTTCATAGCATTCAATAAACTCTAAATGCTTGAAATGTGAAAGATACTTTTTCTGTATGTACCCTACAGCTACCGGCTGCATGTTTGTTTTGGCATCAATTTTCCTTAGTGTTGGGTTCTGCCTTCCCCCTCGCCATCTTCTTTTTCCCAGCTGAGCTTCTTCTATTCTTAGTATGTTTGATTTGAACTGCATTAATTACTATAGGCTGCTAGATTACTCCTGTGAAGCAAGCTTAAAAGAGTATTATTAACAAAAGCAGCAGTGTTAGCACAATAGCATGCAGATGCAACTATTGAAGGGTAAAAATAATTACTTGGGGACTAATGTCAAAATACTTCTGATAAGTACTTTTTCTAATAACCGTTTGTCCCTTCCACATTGTGCAGACCAGCACACCATGCAGGACTCTCCTGCCACACCAGCACACAGCTTTCTACATAACCACTGAAATGCGATCAAGGCTCTCTAATGGTCTCCTAAAAATAAATGTGATCGGTTCTACACCATCATTAATTTGAGATGAATGCTACTTTTCCTCATTTTACAGATAATTACTTTGAAAAGCACTCTCTGCCGCACAGTCCTCCACTGGAATCTACCCTATGCAGTGTATTACCATTAGCCAAGGAACTAATCAAGACATAGCCTTTCGTGAGCCTCACAGTAAGCTTTTTTTTTCCCTTCAGAATTTCCTCTTGGTCACAATCAATGAAAACTCACAGCTACCTACAACTGCAGGAAGTGCAGTCAACTACTGCCAATGCTTTAACCAGGCCTGGAGACACTGTAAAAACGATGTTATGCGCTGAAGCACTTGCCAAATGAGCCCTCTTGCTGAGAAAATGTACAGCACTGACAGCAAAAGCCAGAGGCATTAAGAAGAAAATAGAACACAGTGCAGGTAAAATGCCTTCGAGATACAGTAATACCTCGCTCATTCGCGCCTCCTTATTCATGGCTTCACTGATTCGCAGTTTCCCAATCTGCGAATAGTATTTGTGGATTCGCAGGTTTTCCCAGTCAACAAATGTGCAGTACTCGCGTATTTGGGCTTTCAGATTTGCGTATTCGCGTCTTTTTGCCACGATTTGTGAACATGTATTCGATTTGTGGTTTTTCCGCATGATTTGTGGTTGCGTATACACATATTCATGCCTTTTGATGCATTTCACAATTGCAGATTTGCAGTTTTCCTCAAGACTCATGCTTCCATGTTCACGGTATTCGCGGGGTTTTTGCCGTGAACCTAATTTGCGGATTCAACAATTCGTGGAACCCATGGGAGACCTTTAATCCGTGAACACAGAGGTAAGACTGTAATTTCAATACAGTCAGCCCTCTTGCACTTTGCGCCCCTCATATTGCGGCTTCAGATCTTAGCGGCATGATTTTTTAGCAATGAAGGAGGTCACTTTTCGCAACCGTGCATGGGTGACCTGCTGCAGCAGCGGCGGCGGCAGTTATGAAATTGTGTTCCTGGCCAAGCCGAAAAGGGTTTTTTCCCAGCATGGGGTGGCTGCAGGCACCCAGAAGGGTCAACACAAACACTGATACACAGCAACACAGTGCCAAAACAGCACTGGGGCCGTGTGAGGGGGTGGAGCAAATTTGCATATTAATGAGCTGCCATTCAAGGTGGAAGTAGGGCTCCGTGGAATCCGATTAAGACCGCGGGTCTGCGATATAGGAGACCCGACTGTATTAAGTACATCACAATATGAAGTTTTGCATTTCAGGACGGTGTCTGGGGTTTTCTTCCCCACCTCACCTTAATTTCCATGATAGAAGACTCCTGGGTAAGGCAGATGAACAGAATCCTGAACTATCTCGTTACCAGGTCAGACTATCTGAATCAAAACTGTAGCCTCACAATCCAACTCAGCACAGAATATGCATCTAGCCTTTGAAATAAGGCAAAGTTTGTTCTTCTATCATTGAAACCATCCAGTAATCTTAGCAAGGCTTGGAAATTTCAGAAGAGAGATCATTAGAACAGGGAAAGCTAAAGGACATCATAGCTGAGATCCGTCCACTTCCACATCCTCACTTTTTAACACACAAAACTCCATTTCTTCCCACCAGAGGTCTCTACAGATTTTTTCGAGACAACATAAGCTGTTGAAAGACCAGAATTTTCCATTTGAAAGGGATTTTAGGGGTTTTATACGTTAGGAGCTAAACAGACTGGCCTCTACAAGACTTACATCTCAAGATTATGCTTTGCTTTTAAAGAAATGTTCTAGTCTGGCTTAAACAAAGTAGGGGAAAAGCAAGACACTATGACCTATTTTATGAGCGCAGTCGGACCTACTGAATCTGCACAGCATCTATTTGTGAGGCTGAGAGTGGAATGTGTAGTATGTACTGCTGATTACTTGATTTCCTTAAACTAAACAGAAACAGTTTGCAGAATGAGCTGAATTAAACAAAGCCCAAGTTTATCCATTATTCAGAACTAGCAACAAGGACAGATTTGACTTCATTTTTCAAGGAGTTATTGCAGCAAAAAATCTTGAGCAAAATAATCTCTATAGAGCTATCCAGCAAAGTCTTAAAGTCTTTTGCAACAGAACTTTGTACTGCAGAATACACAAACTGACCCTACTCTTCAGAAATTGTGTTCTTTAACATCCTTTTGACAGCACAGTAGTACCTCACTGCATTGCAACTCCTCCATTGCGATCTCGCTGATTTGCGATAAATTTTATCCGCAAATCTGCTTCAGTGATTCACAGAGCCAACGCATGTGCAGTGCCTCCGCTTCATTGAGGGGTGGCACTGGTGCTCCCTGTAGAGCAGGACTGGCCTGGCCCTGCAGGGAGGGCATGCGGTACATCTCACTCCCACAGCACCATGCCCCGATCCCTGACCCTCTCCTGTGTCTCCATGTCTGGTCCCCAAAGCGGAAGGCTCACACCATGGTATGCCCCGGGGCGGCCACTGAGACCCAGCGCAGTATCACCACAAGCCATGCCCTCCTCTGTTACTCTAAGCCCAGTCAGGGGACTGACTCCCGCCAGGCGTGTTACTGTTCCCATGGCTACAGGCAGGGAAGGCCATGCAGTCTGTGCTTGGGGACTGAGCGCCTGGCGCACCTGGTGATGACATAGCCCCAGGGAATGTGCCCCCCAGGAAAGTGGGGCTGGGCTGGCTGCAGCGGCAGTGGGGCAAGCACTGTATGCTGGGATGGGGCAGTGGTGGAACATGCCCACGCCGCCACAGCAGCTTCTGCACCAGAAGGAGGCTTCTGTTCCCCCCATGCTGCAGCAGGGGGTAGGGGTGTTCTGCTGGATCCATATGGCCAGCGCTGCCTCTCCCGGGACCCGCAAATGTTAAAGGGAAAGAAACTCCGACACCGACGCCACCCTCCACCATAAGGGGCACCGGGTGTCGCAGTGTTGCAAAGTTAAGGTTTCCCAGGCTCCACAAGCGCTGACCAAAGACCAGGGACACCCTTTCCCCGCCGCAGACCTCAAGATTCCCCACCGTGGAGGCAGTGCAAGCATGTATGGTGGCAGCAGCCTGGCAGCAGCTGGAGAAGCAGCAGCTTGGCTGAAGAGAAGCCCAGGGATTCTCTGGAATCCCCAGTTGGAGAGGGATCAGAAACGCCTCCCTTTTCTCCCCCGTGCTGTGAGAGTCCGTTGGAAGGAGCAGAAAATGCTCCCCAGCGCTCCTGATTGGCTGGGGGTGGAGCAATGGGCATGGCCTGTATGCATATTAATGACCCAAATTAGACGTTTTGCGGCACTCTGACAAGACCCAGCAACAGAAACTTCCTCCTCCAAACTGTCTAAAATAGATTTAAGAAATTTTGTATAGCCTACCATGAGCAATTAAAGAGGATTATCTGCTGTTCTTACTGCCTAAGCAGTTTGACATTCACACACAGACACACAAAACGAAGGTTTTCACTTCTGTTCAACAGCAAATCCCATGTCCACATTAGGACTTGGACAAAGCAAATTTCAGGCATTACAGTGCATCAATGTGTCCATAATTCTGTCCTTGCAATCTATCATCTCAAAAAAGATTATAGCTCAGCACAGGCAGGAGTAGAATCTGGCAACGTGCATCATTTAAAGCTCACTTCCAAACCAAGAGCACCAGGGTTTTGTTTGTTTTTATTACTTAAGACCATATTTTAGATTACATAAAGCAGTTTTAACATTTGAAGATGCACAGAAATTGTAAACACACTAAAAGCTTCTTAGTGGGCAGCCTTGGTGGAATAGTACCAGCTTTTGTGTAGAAGAAGGTTTTGTGTAGAAGAGAAAGTTCACATCACCACCTCAGGTGCCCAGATTATGGAACTGAGATGGTTATACAATCTAGGGAAAAAAGGGCTGATAGCCAAAAAAATCAAAATAATGCTAAGACACACAGAAGTCTGCCTCTTTAATACTTGTAAATTTGGAAAGCTTAAATATAAGCTTTATTTAAAATAAGCTTTATTTAAAATAAAGCTTAATATATATATATATATATAAAAGTATAAATAAAAGCTTTATATATATATATATATACACACAAAGACAGTGCAAACTCTGAAGTTACTCTCCAAAGAAGACTGTAGCCTAACACTGGGTAGGCACAACACAAGCACACAGTAAGATAAGGGGCAGATTATGGGATGCTGTGCCCACATCACAGGAGCAGTGTGGAAAGGTTGGTGCAATACAAAGTTGTATTTAGTTTTCCAAATGACAACTTTACTGAGCCCTAAGTTAACTCATGTTTATTCTGAGACACAGGCACTCCTGGCTCATGCAAAGTGAGCTCTCTAATGAAAGGTTCCTCATGTGTCAGTAGCCTCCTTTTGCTTTTGCAAATACAGTAACCTCTCAAATTTCATGGGGCTTAGGGACCATGTGTTGCCTGAAAAACTCAGAATCTGCAAAGATAGGAGGATCATGAATATGCAAATAAGCCATGCCCACTGCCCCACCCCCATCTGCTCCGAAGCACTGGGGAGCATTCCTAGCACCTCCCCCATGCCCTCTGACTGGACAGGGGAGCGAAGTGGATCTCTTCTTCCCTGCCTGCCCAGGGAGTCCCAGGGAATCTGGGGGGTTCCATGCCGCGACTACTGGGAGTTCCCAGCTTCCCCTGAGGCACTGGGGACAGCAGCAAAGGGTGGCCCCAGCTGCCGTGGTGCTGGGGGTAGCAGCACCACCAGCTCACAGAGTCCCAGCATGGCCCCAGGGTGAGCAGCTGTAATAAGTCATTGACATCATGTTATAAACCTTCCCCACCATGTAACCTCTCCAACACTCATACAGGAGCGAACTCTGGGTGGTCCACATGCAAGTGAGAGGCACTGCTCCCCCCCTCCCACAGGGTGTGACAGTCCTGCCCTGCAGCATGGCACAGTCCCACTCTGTGGGGTGGCAGAGGGTCTTCACGCATCCGCAGATGGGAAAATGCCTCAAAGAATCAAGGGAAGACTATGGCATCTGTGTTGAAAAAAATACCATGAAGAGGTGAGGGCACAAAACCTGAACTGCGAAGTAGCAAGGGATTATTGTAATTATCACAATGAATAAAAACAAAAAGCAGGGAAGACAGGCTAGTGAAACCACAGCATGCTGTGCTAGCTCCTTTCCCCTGTCTCTGCCCGGGAGACCAGATTTTGCAAATGACGTCAGGTGCTCTCAGCCACAGCCATGATATCAAGAAGTATGAACCCACTTTTGGGGAAGGAAGGCATTGAAAGATGAGATCTTGAACTGCTTTCTCTGCTCAGATTCTGGTATCACCTTGCCTGTGTGACCAACCATAGGATTATGAGTCACCTGCACTCAGCAAAGCACCCAATTACTGGGAGGAATACCTGGAGCACTGGTGGAAGCGACACACCCTTCTGCCACTCTTCAGAGGCACAAAATCAGAAAATTTTACCAACTGCAATAACACACCAGCTACCGGAAATCTCTGAAGCAGCCACAGCCTCAAAACACCACAGAGAAACACAAGAACCTTGCATTCAAACTTAGGTCCCAACCAAAGTCACACACTTGCAAGCTAAGCAAAACAAAAACACCCCAAAGCCTCGACAGATCTCATCCTCCGCAAGCTCAATGAGATCATCAAAATGTAAAACTTGAGAATAATCCAACATGAGAAATTTAGCAGCAGTAATCTATATGTAGGTGTTTGTCAACACTAAGGGTATAATTTTCTTCCACATTAATGAAAACATTACCAGATACACAAACACTTTTGCATATGGTTTCCAGAGAACTGGAAATTACCATGATCCTTTCCCATGAAATGCCCCATTTCCATGGCCTTTTGAGAGTTCATTTAAGATGGAGGTATGACCATAAGAAATGAAATTATTTGATCAGTATTTCAGCTACATAACTGTATATTCCAAAGACGGCAAAATTAGAGTAACTCCTCCTTTTCCTACTCAAGCTCTTTGTTACACTGCTTCCAACCTGCCTCCTGAAAGAAGTTACCACTTCAGATCAAAGAAGTCAGTCTCAAAAACAACACAGATTATTTCTATTCATAGGTCAACAGTTTTTCCTCTAAAATTGTTCACAAAGTCTAAAAATTTGTATTATTTTTCGGAAGTTAAAACTGCCTGAGTCTTTTAATTAATATCCTCAAAGTAACACCCACGGCTCATATCCAGCAGCAAATGCTGGCTAAGAAAAAAATGTACGTTAAAACACGGATACTCAAGAGACTGAGTACGTGTCCTGCAAAAACAAAACAAAACAAAACAAAACAAAAAAAGCAAAACGAAAGAAAGAAAAAAATAATTCCTAACTGAAAGACCTCTATTTCTTTTTTGAAACATAAAAAAAAATAACCTTGTCATTTTTAAAAACTGGAAAGTACTTTGAAGATACCCAGCTTCGTAATTTGCAGACACAACTACTGCAACATTTCTATTTCAAGGTCAAAAAACCCCCCAGAAACATCACCAAATAAGGACCTAGACAGATTTTGCCTATACTTGCTGCTTGTAAGATATCTAGCAGCAACATGAACTAGATTGTAACCAATACTTCAAGATCAGCTAAACTGGAAACTAACAGCATATTTAATATGACTGTTTCAATCATGGTTTTCAGTTAAAAGCAAGCATGCAGTACCTACAGTGTAGCTGAATTTCGGCTGATGTTGAAAACGTATAAAGAAATCACATCTTTCAGAAAGTCAGGCTTTTCTGTTTGTGGGTTGTTGGGTTTTTTTAATATTCTTCCTATACAACATTTTTGTGACAATTTGTCTATTTCACTTAAGTCAGATATTCTCACAGAGTTAGGGCAGCCCTTTGTCCCAGCATCCCAACAGAAGAAACTGAATAGTAGTCCTTCACCTTCTCTCCAGTACGCCAGGCTGTACCTCATCTCCTTCAAAAAGCTGACAGCTGATTACTAGTAACCAATAGGAGGACACTCCTCAAGGTCCTTTATATACCCAGAATTTCTGAGATTTAAAGATTAACACCATCCTTTCCTTGCTTACATTCCCAATGAAGACCCGCAGATACAAGTACAAACTCTTTCCAAGTCTCCAGTCCAGGCCTTTTGCTACTCATTCCACAGCACATTTGTAACTGGACACTAAACCTGGTCACTACTCTAGCTACTATGCTGCCCTCTCCCTTCTTTCTATGCTATCATGGTTTGTATTTTATATGAGCTTAAACCAGCCAGAACTTATACCTTCTCCAGGTGTTTTAGTTTGTAGTACAACCTCCTTTTTGCTCCCAACTGATCTCAATAAAATGCGTACTTTCCTTAAAGGGAAATGAAGGAAGGGAAAAAAAGCTATTTATTAACTGAAACACACAAAATCAGAGAATTTAACAAGGAAAATTACTCC
>WEKX01023372.1:0-11421 GCA_013390025.1 Pitta sordida
CCTTCCAACTCAAAATATTCTGTGTGAGTAATTCTCTGTGTGTCTGCTTGGTTCCCTGGAGGCTAGATTTTCTCTCTCTCTCTCTCGGCTGCTCAGCAGGCACTCAGGCTTCTGGTGGCATTTCCATGATGGCTGTCACAGAGCAGAAATGAGCAGCAAAGCAGGCAGAGTGAGGAGGTGAGGGAGGGGAGAGGGGTGATGGGCAGAGAGTAGAGTTCATGTCCCCTCCTCTCTCCCCCTAACTAGCAATTGTTTCAGCTGTTTTCTTTACAGCGCTTGTTGCAGTCTCAAGCCCACACTTTGGCACATAGATACTTTCAGGTGTCTTAAGAGATAAGCAAAACCTAAAAAATGACAAAGCAATTTTTTGCAGCTTTTTACGAATTATCAAGTCTGGCAGCAGCTGATCAGCCATCTCCATAAAAGCAGGGTTCCATGACATGCAACTGTAAATTGGGAAGACAAATGCCATCACTCCAAGTGTCCCTCTCTTCCTGCCTCTTCTAAGCATGACACCATATGATGTGGGATATCCATTTGGTCAGTTGCGTTCAGCTGTTCCATCTGTGTCACCTTCCATCTTCTTGTGAGCAGACTCCAGTCTGCTCACTGGCAGAGCAGGCAGCATGAGAAATAGAAAATATTTTGACACAGTGCAAGCACTGGGTAAAAAATTAGTGTAGTATGAACACTATTTTCATCACAAATCAAAACCACAGCACCCTGCAAACCATTATAAAGAAAATTAACTCTTTCCCACCAAAATCAGTACAGTGGACTACAGTTTCAGCCACGTGTCTTTGTAAGACACTATGAAAAAAAGTGGTTTAGTAGTGATTTGCAGAACATAAATAAACAGTACCAAGTTTCTGAAGTTTGAGGTATATATAAAGTATAAATAATGTATAAAGTAGCTAATTCTGTCAGATCTTGACTAATAAATAAGTCTTTCAGACCTTTGAGACTGTATGGTAATTCTTTAAAAAACACAACCAAGCAACAAAAAACCCCAACCACCAAAATATACCTCAATATATTGTTAGAGAAAATTATATATTTTCCTATTAAAAAAAAATAAATTTACATGCCTTTGGAAAATTGACCTGTCTTGTACTTAATGAATAAAATCAGAACCCTATCCTAGATAAACCAGGTGCCCTACAGAGCTAAACAATTTCTGACTCTTTGTCACAACTCAGTCCGGCAATGGATGGTACAGTCAACCATGAAAACAGTCTAAGGAAGTGTCAGATGTAGCACCATCTGAACTCGAGATTGTGTATTCTAAATTCCTATTCTGACTGTAATGAATGGATCTATTTGATACGGGTGATGTACTAACTGCCATCCTTGACCCCTTCCTTAGCTTTATATCTGAGCTGATGTCATATGGTATAGAGTATCCCTTTGGTCAGTCTTGGTCAGCTGGCCTGCTCATGTCCCCTCCTAGAATCTTGTTCTCTGTTGGGGGGAAGCGACAGGTGTGCTCAGTTGTAGTCAAAACACGTGTGTTATCAACACCCTTCTAAAGCGCAGCATTGCGAGGACTGATGTGAGCTCAGACAGACCCAATACACTTCTCCACAAACCATAAAATAAAAAAAAAATATTTCCTTCATATGACCCTCTACATATTCTGATCTACTTTGTCTGCCTTTTCTTGTTAGTAATTGTCCTATGACATTAATTTACACTTGTATTTTCTCAACACCTGGAAAAATGTAAACAATTCTATAAAAAAAGATACAAGAGACAAGAAATGGGGTGGATTAGAAAAAAAAGATCGTTCCTACTTATATTGCTTTGATAAATGGTTTGTACTTAAAGTTATTAGTTTAATCTTGTTTTCTTTAACTAAAAGAAATGTAATAATGTGTCCTAACTAGTCATCAAATGCAGACTTAGTGTTCTCTAGCAGTTAAGAGGACATAAAAGAATGTTGAACAATTATATATGATTTTTAAATTTCATAACGCTGATTTTGTACAAGAATATTATTCTTACCAGACATTAGTATAAAAATAAAGGTGCTTTTAGGCTACATCAAATCTAATTTAGATGAAAAAGCAGAGTAGGACTGTACAGGTCTGACAACATGAACACCTCTGAAAGAGAAACCTCTTTCACTGACTATAACCATGTGTTTTAACTGCCTTGTTCTTGTTCCCTGAGTGCATAACTTTGAGCCTTCAACAACATTTCTGTTGCATTTTGCAGAAGCTTCACCAGTAGGGCTGAAAAGGGTAGATCCATGAGTAGACTTCTGCACTTAAATCAGATATCTGTACATGGTGTTTATGTCATCAGAACAGTTCAATGAGTAAACAAACACACAAAAAATAATTAATTATACTTTATTTTGCAAATAATTGTGTCTGATTCTTACTCTTCTCTTTTATTTAAATTAGATCCTCCTGGTTTTTGGGATCATTACATTTTCAAACTGAAATGCATATCTGTGTTTAAATAACACAGTTAACATTTAAAGATGTTTACCAACATTAAATTAAAAATGTGCACAGCACTGCAATGCAGCAAGTCTGAGCAAGTAAAAAAGAGGATGGCTCTGAATTAAAATATATTTATGTTATAATTTGAATCTGCAACATCCTTTAAGAAGAAATACTGCTTCCTAGTGCCTTAGTTTTATAAAAAAATTAAAAATGAAAGATGTTACAAAATATGTCCCAAATTTACACTTATAAAAGAATTTTCCATTTCATCTTTTTTTTTATTATTTTTTAAAAAACTCCACAGAACAGTTATAGTAAGAGAGCTTTGGAAGCAGTGCTTCTTCAGCCCCTATTAAAAATATATGTGAGATCGGGAACTCTCAGATATTATCAGCTTTATAGCCTGGAATCAAATGAGTCTCCACTAATCTTTTATGAAGGATCATCTTCCGTGATGCCAAGTCCCTCATGATTTCAGGAGCTTCTGAAACACATGCTACTAGTTCAAAAGGCATCATAGGCATGAAGTTAAAAACAAGGTCCTTAAGATGCCCCTTGGGAGTCTCAGCCTTATTGACTCTATTATACGGATCAAGAGGCTTTCCTAGTATTCATGGATTTCCCTGGTGGTTTTGTACTGTCTTAAGCCAAAGCCTTTCAACTGAGTCTTTTCAATTTAACAATTACAAAAGTTTCTCAGCAAAAAACCCCACAAAACCCCAAAATCAAAACACCAACCAAGCAAAAGCGAACAGACAAAAACCAAACAAAAAGCTTCACCCAAACTCAAAACCAGAGTTTTTTGAAATTTGGTGAGAAAAACACCACGGTCTTCTGTTCCTTGTGTGTTAGACTATACACAAACCAAGTCAAATATCAGATAAATAGACAAATCAGTTTCTATTAAAACCAGGAACATAGCCACTAAAAGCATCAAACGTACTAGCAAAGCTTTCATTGTATACAATCCTGAACTATCATTTCAAGATGGTTGAAAGAGTGTTAACCGTAAATATGCTTGCTTAAGAAAAAATCCAGGACTGTAAAGTTGGAAGTAATGGATAAAATTATTTATTTAGTGTATTTCACAGAATCTTCTATTTTTCAAAAGTTATAACAGGGTTTATTCTTATGATACTTTCAAGTAACTTGTCAGTGGGTAATTCAATAGACACTCTTTATTTGCTTAAATTTAAAGGAATGAAGCAATGAAGAAACAGTAGTCCAACAATGTTTTTCTCTGTATGATCATTCTTCTTGTCTGCTCATCTATTTCATGCCTATTTATTGTTTATTTGTTTCCTGTGACTTGTGAGTGTCAGACTAATCTTTTCAAGATGCAAACTAATTGATGAATGACAAATAACTTTTTTAAATTTTGCTTGTAAATCAAGATGGTGCCATTACTGGAGGTTAATTTCTGTCAGAGGTATCAAATATTGCCTTAATACCTTCAGCATGCTGTTCTGAAAGAGTCTGAGAATTAATCTTTACTTAAAGGCTAGTTCCCTCAATCATAGCAGTATACAGTAGCAGTATACAGTAATACCTCACCCTTTGAGAGGAAGGGGTCTTGTCAGGGTCTCGCAAAACATCTAATTCGCAAACACGAGTGGGCCATTCATATGCATAGAGCCCACACCTATCGCTCCCCACCCCAGCCACTCTGGAGCACTGGGAAACGTTTTCCACTCTTCCCCATATGCAGCACAGAGGAGCAAAGGGAAGCATTTCTGAGTCCTCTCTGCCTGAGGAGACTCCCCGGAGAATCCCTGGGCTTCTCTTCAGCCAAGATGCTGCTTCCACAGCTGCTGCTGGGCTGCTACCACCACTCATGCTTGCACCACAGGACTACGAACACCGTGTAACTTTTGCACCACTAATAAGGCAGTGATTTGTCACTATTCCCAGCGAGCGAGAGGCACCACCCACATGCCCTGTGGTGCTGTACTGGTCCTGCCCCATGGGGAATGCCAATGCCAATACCAATGCCAATGGACCGGGAAGCGCTGCAAGTCACTGAGGCAAATTTGTGGAGAAAAATTCCGTGACTTGATGAGGACATGAATACGACAGCACAATGTACTGTGGTATGACTGTATATCACCCAATTGCATTTCACAAAGAGAGCTTGTTTTATTTCAAGTAGCAGAATTAACAATTACAGAACAAAGTGCAGATTTCCTGTTACAGTTTTCTCTGTATTAAGAGACTCCTTTGCTTGTATCACACACTAGTGTCTTACTGTGTATTGCTAGTGTACTGCTGTCCAATAACAGCAGAGATTATGAAAAATGGAGTGATGGTGAGGTTAAAATGTTAGAACAGGGGTAAAAAATCACTTGTGCATTCCATTATTTCAGTCTAGAAAAACTGTTTAATCTTTGAGCAGTAAATATGAGTTTATTTAAATGGTTGTAAATGTAATCCAATGCTTATCTTTAATGGTATTAATAGTAATTTAAACACTTCATCAATACTTGAGAAAAGTATGTTTACCCCAAGTCTTCTCTCTGGTAACTGACAAGTGATCAGATGCCACATGGAAAAATAAAGGTCACAACTTGAGTGTAAACACATTAGTTTTCCCGAAAACCCCCTCAATTTTAATTGTCCATCATAACTACAATAAGGAAATCATAAAAACCTGTGGCTAGAAATGCTATTAACTAATTAAATTTTTAACTGCAAAACTCTTTGAGATCCTACTCTACATATGTAAAACTTTACCTTGTGGGTCTGATCCTCTAGTCATCTAGTGCTTGTCTAACCTCCATTACAGTTGATATAAAACATTGTGGAACACACAAAGCACCCAAATATCAATGACAGACAATTTGATCCATACTCTAAGATGCTATCAAATACACTCCAGTAAGACAGAGCACCTCATAGAGGAAATCATTGCTAGGTATTGCTTTTGAAAAGACATTGCTGCCAATGTCACCAAGACTTTTGGAACATAGGAAGAATTTTGCAATATTTATGTAATGTATTTTGAAGTTCTAAGAGATTGAAGAGCTGCAGAACAGTAGAACTGCAGAAGAGTACTTTTTCTCACCAGATATAACATACACGAGTTTGGAGTTTTCCTTTAACTTAGCAGCTAAGTAAAACAACCCAGACGAATAGCTTATTTATTACGTATCAATGATAGGAATGGTGGATTTTTATATGTTAGCTATACTCTGATGTTAGAACATTGATTTGCATGTGCCTGTGAGTACTTTAAGTTCATCCTTTGTAGTTTTACCAAATGTGGCAGTTGGCACTTTATAATGCTAGAAGTGCAAGACATTAAATACCTGTGTAAAGTAATGTGTTTGTCTACCCACCTGCAATCCACAACTGAAAAGAAAATATCTGTCATCATAAGATTCTAGAAAATATTTATTAAATTAAGGAACACACATCTTTTTGTCAATGTTTAAGACCATTTACTTAAAAAAAATAGTCTTTAGGGTTAATTTTTCACATTTAATTATAAATATAATATAAAAGATGATGTGCTTGGTACAAGCTGCATATTGTAAATCATTATCTATCTTAGAGCATACTGATACAGAAAAGATTAGCTCAAAGAAGCAAAAATGGACAGATAAGGTGACCTTTCAGTCATTTTTTATTACTGTCCTTCTGCCACAAAAGCTAGTATTTCTTGCATTAGAAATTAATGGAGGAAACAGATGATCAACCCACCTCTATTCATGTGTACTGAGATCGGAAAGAACCTGGTGTTCCCTGGGGCAAATTAATTGTTGGCAATATGTGCTGCTGCTGTAGGTACAAAGGGCAAGGTAATGTAGTAATATTTTGCTAGAGTCAGATAGTGTCATGCAGTTAGAGGCTAGGGTAATTTAATGCAATGCCATTAATTTATAACAGAAACCTGAATCTCCATCCACTGAGCTATAAACTTGCATTTTGTTCAATATAGTTATTTCCCTAGATCACTTAAGCTATTAAAATCTGAACGGTAAGTTATTGATATGGAAATCTGTGGTTGAGCTCTTTAGATCTATTTGGTTTTCTAGCTTTACAGTATACTTAAGCCTGTCACATAGTCACTATTTATCTTATTGATGATGTAATAGAAAATAAACCTTTAATAGCCAAATGGGATGGAAGTTATAATATGGTATAAAATGCCATGTTTTAGTTGATATTGATGAGATGGTGCTAGGTAAGAGGCGTTCATGATCTCAAAGACCTTTTCTAACCTAGTTAATTCTGTGATTCTGTATGAGTCTGTGGTTTATCTTCATAATCAGCATATTGTCACTGACCCTTCGTATTTTTAAGAAAATAGTCAGATATAATTTTATAAGAAAAATCCTCACTGTCAGACCCATCAGACACATACTTGTATTCTACAGTGGACATTAATATATAATTGACATAACTGAATTTAAAAGTTTCATATTCATATCTAGAAACAATGAAAAAATGCAGTCAAAATTTGTTTTCACTTTATAACAATTTAAGCTACACAACATATGTACCATAGTATTATCTCTCTCTTCAACACACATTGTTACAGACTATTATCCAAGTACCATAGAGGAAAGAAGATGAATTCAGATTTCTGCTTTTGATACGTCTAATATAATCATGGCCACTGTATGATAAACTTTGGTTACAATAAATCACATCCTGATACGTCTGACTCACAGAGTTCTTTTAAGTCTCACCAGAATGTTAGCAATACTTACTGCTTTTATAATTTTCTTTTTCACTGTCCATGGTTCTTCTGTATCAGGTCAAATTTTTTGTGGGTTTTTTTTTTTTTAATTCAAGGCAGGATACACTAATTTTAAAACTGTGTACATGAAACAGAATCCGGTGTCTACTAGGTAATGCTTTTTCACTGAAGTGGGTTTAATTCACAAAAATATTAAATAAACTAAAGACAGCAAGTTTCAAGGAACAGAATTAGTAACACACAAATGTATGATGGGACAATGAAACAGTACAAATGCCTCTCCCAAGGATAGTACAAATGGTCTCCAAGGTCTCTACCAACCTTGCCAATACTGTGATAAAAAGGTTGCTACCACAGTCCCAGTCATGTCACAGACAAAGTCATTTTGATTGTTCTCCCACTAGTTCTGCTAACAGCTAAATAAGATTCATTCAAAATCTGCCCACAATCTCAAATTTTTAAAAATCTGGTTTAAATTGCATCTTGGCAAGACCAGAGGATATACTGAAAACTCAGCCAAAGCTATCATTATGACGATCTCAGATGATGTGGTAGATGTGGCATCTCAGATGTGGCAGATGTGGCTGATGTTGTCAGATTCTAGTGTAGTCTACATTAGTTTTCTATATGGAGAAAATGTGGATATGAAGAGTAGAAAAATACATACAATATATATCCATGGTCTCTTTTTTTCTTGTTACAAACTTTTTCTTTTTAATTGAAGACATGAAACTCACTGGGTCAAATTAATTTTTGGTTAGGACCATTAAAATCAATGTAACAAACAAATTAAATTCATGAAAGTTTGGAAGTCTTCTAGTGTTATGTCTTAGGTTGAATCACAGGCACTTATTACAGGAAAAAACAGAGCTCCTGCATTTTTCATCAAAAGTCCTTGGCTTTCAGCCAATATTGAACAGAACTGTCTGCTTCCCCAAATATTGGTTAATGGGCTTTTGTTTCCACCAAGTCATTCACGTTTCCATATCATGTGTTGATATTTACAGCTGAGACACATTGTCTAGAAGAAAGCAACATATATTCCTAAGCAATATGAACCTATGGAAATTATGGACAAGAGCATTACAAACACAAAATATATCCAGGGAACTACACCTGTTTATACCTGATAAGGCCTAATACATTGTGCAGTGATATTTCCAAGGGTGATTATCAACTGTGAATTAAGAACGTACATTCCCTTTGTGCAGCATTTGTTGCTGTGGCAGAATTTGGGGTAAGTATACTTTAAATATCTTTTTAATTGTTCATGGCAATTACAGTAATAGTGATATTGACAAAAAGAAAATCAAATGGAAATGTTACTATATCTAATAGGCAAGTAAAAGAGCTAGGGAGATTTTCTCTGCTAGTTAGTAACAATCAATTCAAGATTAGTGGTCTCTGAAAAGTATTGTGTCTGTACTCACCAAGCTTTTCAGCTTTATTCTTCTTTTCTCATATATATTATAACTTCATGTGCCCTATTACAAAACACAAAAATCATAACAGAGGTCACTTACTGGGTACACGGACTTCAATCTAGTAACATCCAAGCTGTGTTAAGCTGTGACTATATCGTCATCATGGGTCAGACTTACCTTGTATTCAGGTCTCTAAAAATCAAAGGAGCTTTATCTCTGCAATGAAGACTGTAGGATAAGACATAAATTCAGGTAGAAATTATTCAGGATTACACATTCATTCAGAAAAATAAAAATTCCAGTCATGTTCAGACATGCGTATTTGAGATATTTCTACAGATGAAGGCCTGCGGATAACATATTCTCACAGGATCAAGAAGATAAAACCATTTCTGTTCACTCTTAGCTAAAAATAAATCAGTACATACGTTCTTATTTAAATTGGTAGAATGTAATAACTCTATAATGTTAAAATTTACAACATGTAATAATGGCAAGTATTTAATAATAAATATCTCAATTGGCCTTATAACTTTAATGACCAGAGACAGATGTATTCCATCAAATTTCATTTAGTATACAAAGAAAGATGTTAATAAAGAAGAAGGAAAAACCTCAGTTTAAAATCAATGCCTGTCTAATTTTGTGAAACCGTTGGGATCTCTCAGTACTTTGTTACCTTTTTCATAATGTCACTCTAAAAGATTGCAATGCTTTTTGAGAAGTTTCAAGGATACAGTGAAGAAGAATTAAATTATCACATAATGTTACTGCTTGTTCTTGTATTTACATTTATCTTAGATTAATTTATTTATTGGGGGGGAGGGGGCAAAGAGAACCACAGATCACACTAATGCAAAGTCCATGAAAAATTTGTCCTTCATGCTATGACTGGACACTGTCAAGCAAGGTTTACAACATTTTTATCCTTATCTAAACAAAGCTACAGTATTTAGTTACCCCAGTTGTCAGTAGTTACAATATTTTCCCCCGATTATATTTATGAGCAAAATGTGAAGAATAATTCATCTTTTGAAAAGAAGTAACCTCTAAGGTATAACCTCCAGAATCTGATGTATTGATGCTCTTACATTTCCCCAGATGGCAAAGCGGTGAAAGAGAAGCAAGAACACCCAGAGGCAGTTGCTGCGGCTTCTCTCTATAGGATATTAGGAAGATGAAGCTTACTCTTTCATTGCCTGTAATGTTGCTTTTGTTTATTTTACATTACATGCATACAAATTCTCATATGAAACCTGTGAAAAATTAGATTTAAAATAGTCTGCAATCATGACATAAGAGTTGTCAGTGAAACCCCTGGTCTTAGTCCAGTGCTGTGGAGTAGGTACTCAGAAATCTCACTGCTATAAAAAACAACACCACCGTAGGACAGACTACTGGACAATAAAATTGGACAAATGTATGGTGCTTTATTGTTGCAACAAGAAATTGATTTTAATTCAATTTCAACAAAATTTCCTGAGTGAAAACTTAATCTCATTTTCATAGATATTCTACACACTGGAAAATATCTAGAGTAGAAGCTTTGTCCTCGAGAATTTACGTGGTATTCTAAAACGTGAATAATCATCGTTATGTGTCTTCTTGAAAATAAAGAAGTATTTCAAAACTATACAGTGAACCCTCAAATATTGCAGGGTCCACTTTAGTACAGTGGTAAGTGTCCCCACCTGGTGTGTGGGAGACCCGGGTTCGATTCCCGCCAGGGAGACAGTGTTAAGAGTTGGACTCGGTGATCCTTGTGGGTCCCTTCCAACTCAGAATATTCTGTGATTCTGTGAACCTCTTGGGTCTCTATGACTACTGTGAAGCCCGTAATCTGTGTAGACAGGTCATGAGTGCAAATAAGCCACTCCCATCATCCTGCCCCCCTCAGCCTGGAAGCAGTTTAGCAGTGTGTAGGGGCTGTCCCCAGGTCGGCGAGAGCAGGGGGTAGCCTAGAGGGATGGCCTCAGGTTGGCTCCCCCCCGCTCTGTGACATCTGGAACACTCAGAAGAGAGTGAACTCTGTGCAGTCCCTACGCGAGCAAGAGGCACCGGCACCCCAGCCTGCAGGGCACGCTTGTCCCGCCCCATGGTGAGTGCTGGTGCTGTCCCTCAGTGGCAGCAGACACCCTATGCATGTTCAGACAAAAAACCACTGCGAACAATGTAACCATCTTCACAGGAAAAAAACCCACCATAAGCTGAAATTGCAAGGTAAGAACCACGAAGCATTGAGGGTTTACTGTAGTTAACATATTCCACTATTCTAAATTGTGAAAAAAAAAATTGAAATAGAGAGAAAAACACCCCAAAATAATAAAATTAACTCTTTGCAAAGATAGCAAAGTGTACAGTTAAAGTTAACTCTCCCTCTAGCTGCATTATTTCCCACTGTTTTTTTTCCAGCAGTATTTCCATCTCTGTCATTTCATCTCAATAGCTCTGTCTTTTTAAAAGACACAGAAGATGTTTTATTCTTGCAACATGGAATTCACAGCCATATGGGCTCTCCCACAGAGACCCTTATGGACTCCTAAGAAGGCTTTGCAGCCCATATATGGTCCTTTTAAAGGTATTGTGCTCCTTTCTAGACCTATAAACTTCACAGGTAATATGAGGAGAAGACAAAAAAAAGTCCCAGTGCTGCTACAGATCACACATGAATATAAACAGTCTGACTTAGGACCTTAGCAAAGCCTTTGACACGGTTTCCCACAATAAGCTTCAGGAGAAACTTGTAAAGCACGGGCTTGAAAGGAACATTTTATGCTGGGTTACAAACTGGTTGGAAGGGCGAGCTCAGAGGGTGGTGGTGAATGGTGCAACATCGGACTGG
>WEKX01023374.1:0-36567 GCA_013390025.1 Pitta sordida
TTCTGTGATTCTGTGAAATGAAAATAAGGAGAAGAAAAAAAAATAGTTTTATAAGATTCTGTCAGACCAGCTGCATTTACTGGTCCCTACCTCAGTACAGTAGTCATCACTGACTCATACACAGCATCACATTTACCCTTGTAACACCTGTATGAGGAAGGAAAATGTTTCTTCTCCTCTCATACAAATAAAGAACTGATAGTGAGAGAGATTAAGTGACTTGAATCTGTATCTCCAGAGTTCTTGTTATGTTCTTGGATGCAATCATCCATTATGCTTTTCACCTGCTGGCACGTAGAAAATAACAACTCCCTCTACTCTGATTCTCAACTGGAATTATTCATCCTTCACAAAAAAGCACAGTAGGCTCAACCAAACAAACCCCTACTGACATGGAGAGCCAGTTGTTTTTTCTTTCTTAGCAGTTTCTCTACACTCAAAACCAGAAACGGCATTAAAGCCCATATTTCTAAAGCAGGTGAGAACTGAGAGTAAGTGTAAGAAACACAAGTGTTAATTATTGCCTATAAACTTGGGTAACTAAGACTTATTATGCATAATATTGTTTCCATATATCCAAGACAAAATTGGTGGCATATTTTAAGATAAATATAAAGCACATTTATATTTGTCTTTGTGGTACTATATAAGGACAAAATTCTTCATATTTCTTGCCATGAAAATGTTGATAGATGAACAGATGGAGAAAATACTCTACTGTGTCTCTTGTCAGCTGTATCTCTGTAGAGAGAGGACGAGAAACGTGGACTCTGTATGCAGGTTAACACACTGGATCTCTTTACTGAAATCTCGAGCGATTCTTATACAGTCAAGTAAACATGTTTTTCACACTGCAGGTGGTGTTTACCAGTGAGCTTCACATTAGAATCTGTCTATAAGTTTACATACTTCAATATGAGAAAGCAGGGAGTAATACCTCCCTCCGTGGGACCCCCTCAGGGTGCAAAGACGCTCCCATGGGAGCACACAGGGCAGTGAAGGACACTTCTCTCGTTACTGTGAGATTGCTTAAGGGAATAGAAATCAACATCTTTGATACAGTGAGGTTGTTTTAGTTAGCTGCAGGCCTGTCTGACTTCTCGGCTTCTCTCAGGCCTTTGCTCTTTTTCATGCTGTGATGCTTTTTAGCCAAATGTGGCTTGTTCCTACATATCCCATCATCAGAATAGCACTGCATAATGGAATAAACAGATTAATATGATTTATTTTTGTTGTCTTGTAAGTCACAAATTTTCTGACCAACTGTGCAACAAAACTGATATGATTCTCTTAGTACCATGTATTTCAGAGGCACTGTCCTTAATTCCCAGGTTATCATGGAAAGGTATACAGACTTTACATTATTGGAGACTGTAGCCATGTACTACACATGCTGGGTGTTAGTTACACTACAAATGTAACATGGACATTACAAATAGAGTCAAAACATTTTGGTCATCCAGAGCTGTTTTATGTGTGCCTGCCAGGCAATTATTCAATTATGTTCAGGTTTTCCAATGAGAGGCTGGCACTGAATGACTTAATTAACAGAATTATTTATAAAAATTTTAAAAATATCACTGCAATCAAGAAGGTGCACAGTCTGTACATTTGGTATTCATGCAGTTGGAACATGTTGATTAGACAACATGAATTTATATTTGAATTTATGAAGGAGGAAGGTTAAACTTCAGGTTAACCCACAGATAGGTCACTCGGATCCAAGTGTTGAGCAGTTCTTTGACAATAATAAATATTTTTAATAAACATAATTTCAGTACATATATGCAGAGGAAGAACAAACAAGTAGTTAGAGTACTAGATTAAGTCATGCATGCTTCAAATCCCATTAATAGTATTCTCAAATAACCTAAGGGAAAATCACTTATGACTAGATGCACAAATCATTTTAGTTTCCCATGTGTCCTCGGTAGCCACCCAGCTGCTAGAAAATCAGAACATTAAAACACCAGTCTTCGGGGCTTCCCAGTTTAAGAAAGATGTTCAATTGCTTGAAAGGGTCCAGAAGGGTGAAAAGGATGGTGGAAGGACAAGAAAATAAGCCCTATGGGGAGCAACTGGGAGAGCTGGGATTGTTCATCCTGGAGAAGAAGAGCCTCAGAGGTGACTTCATTGATGTTTACAACTACCTAAAGGGAGGATGCAGTTGGATGGGTGTAAATCTCTTCTTTCAGGCTGCCAATACCAGAACAAGAGGACATGGTCTTAAGCTGTGCCAGGGGAGGTTTAGGCTGAATGTTAGGAAGAGCTTTTTCACAGCGAGAGTGATTTCTCAGTGGAATGGTCTGCCCAGGGAGGTGGTGGAGTCGCCATCCCTGAAGGTGTTTAAGAGAAGAGTTGACAAGGAACTTAGTGACATGGTTTAGATAATGGAATGATGGGATGGGGAGTTAAGTCAAAAAAAAGAAAAAATAAAGAAGAAGACCCTGAGATTAGCTCAGATGGTCCAACCATGGTGCTCATAACAGCAAGGGTATGGGTTCACAGAATCACAGAATTAACAAGGTTGGAAAGGACCTTTGAGATGATCAAGTCCAACCTATCACTATCCCATCATCTAAACCATACCACTGAGTGCCTCATCGAGCCTACTCTTAAACATCTCCAGGGACGGTGATTCCACCACCTGCCTGGGCAGACCATTCCAATGACAAATCACTCCTTCCGTGAAAAAGCTTTTTCTAATATCCAGCCTAAATCTCCCTTGACAGAGCTTGAGACTGTGTCCTCTTGTTCTGTCTCCAGTAGCCTGAGAGAGAAGACTGACCCCTGCCTGACTACAACCCCCTTTCAGGTAGTCATAGACAGCAATAAGGTCACCCCTGAGCCACCTCTTCTCCAGGCCCCAGGGAGCTTCCCCAGCTCCCTCAGCCTCTCCTCATAGGGCTTGTGCTCCAGTCCTTTGACCATCCTTGTTGCCCTTCTCTGAACACGTTCTAGTATCTCAACATCTTTCTTAAAATGAGGGGCCCAGAGATTCAATCCCTGTATTGGCATTCACTTAGGAGTTAGACTCGATGATCCTTGTGGGTCCCTTCCAACTCAGAATACTCTGTGGTTCTGTGATTCCTTCCAGTAAATGACACTTTAAGGCACAACAAAATACACTTCAAGGGAAAGGAGGATATGCAAGGAAATATTGTCTGACTGTTGTCCCTCCCTTACTTCATTCCAGGTGCTTTCACCTGCTCAATTCGATCTATAAATGTTCTCTCTAGAAATCATATGAAGTATTCAGAAATTAATGAGTTAACCGAAAGATACACAAGCATATATGAAAGTATATGATTTGTTGGGAAAGGAAGAATTGCACAGAAAGAAATATAATGTACTCCAAATAGATTTATAGTGTCCTTTGAGATCATCTAGGATATCCTACCTGTACTTAAGTTGTATGTGCAGTATGACAGGTCTGTAGTTTAACCTACAAGATTTTTCATGTGCTCAAGCAGTTGCTCTACGTGCCAATGTAGCATCCCGATGCCAGAGAGCAACCTGACTGACATGTCACTAAGGATGCACTGGCAGTTGTCCAGGCTGTTCCAAATAAGTAAAGATAGACACAAGGTGAAAAAAATTACTTACATTACTTCACAGAGTACTCAGCACTGGTTAGACCACATCTTGAGTACTGTGTTCAGTTCTGGGCTCCTCAGTTTAAGAGGGATGTTGAGATCCTTGAGTGTGTCCAGAGAAGGGTGACAAGGATGGTGAAGGGGCTGGAACACAAGCCTTATGAGGAGCGACTGAGAGAGCTGGGATTATTCAGTCTGGAGAAGAGGAGGCTGAGGGGAGACCTTATCGCTCTCTACAACTACCTGAAAGGAAGTTGTAGTCAGCTAGGTGTCAGTCTCTTCTCTCTGGCTACCAGTGATAGAACAAGAGGACACAGTCTTAAACTGCGTCAGGGGATATTTAGACTTGACATTAGGAGGAACTTTTTCACAGAGAGGGTGATTTCTCAGTGGAATGGGCTGCCCAAGGAGGTAGTGGAGTCACCGTCCCTAGAGGTGTTTAAGAAAAGGTTGGATGAAGTTCTTGGTGGCATGACCTAGATATTAGGGTAGTGTGTTATAGGTAGGATGATGTGTTGGTAGTAGGATGGCAACAGGTTAGGTAAGAGGTTTGACTAGATTAGATTAGGTAACAGGTGATAGGTTGGACTTGATGATCTGTATGGTCTTTTCCAACCTTACTGATTCTGTGATTCTGTGAAAATACCAGCTCTGTGTACACACCATACAGAAGAATGGTGGCAACACTGCTTAGTTGAAATGTACCCAATTTCATTAGAAAATAAACAAAGTAACAACCTGAAAGCAAGAGAAATAGTTATCCTTTTCAAAATGAACAAAAGTGTATGACCCAAATCAATGATAGAATATATGTATCCTCCAAGGGGGGAATATAAAGGATTTATTTTTAACAAGAGCAGAGCTTAATGTGAGAAGCATCATCTTAAAGACAACTTTCTCCCTCATCCCTCTGTCCTCTAAAAACAGATATCATATTCCCATTTTTCCTCCAGGAGACAAAGGGGGAACAGGAGTAGGCAGTCAGTGTTTTCTGGTCAGTTTAGGGTAGGAAATCATCTCCTTTCCTTTCATAAAGTCCTCTTTTCTCCCACAAGAGAAGAGTCTTTCATGACCTGACCCTTCCTATTGTGAGTCCGAATCCACGGGCCACAGCTCTTCCATTCTCTGTTGCCCGAGAATCACACCACAGGATGCAGTCTTTTAAGCACTGGCTGCGCTGCTTCATTCATGAGCCCCATCCCAAAGTACAAAGATCAGATCCTACCAAGTACAATTCTGTCACAAAGCATGGACTCCTCCTCCACTGTCTACAAGGTCTTTCCCGGACCTCTGCCGAGCTCTGCTCCAAATCTGGGCTCCAGATTTGTCTGCAGCCTTCCTTCAGTGTCCTCCAGCTCCAGCCACATCTGGATTCTCTGCATGGCCACTGGTGGATTTATGCATCTCTGCTTTCTCTCTATTCCACGGGCTGCAGACAGACAGTCTGCTTTACCATGGTCCATTCTACAAGCTGCAGTGGGATGCCTGGAACACTTTCTACCCCTCCACCCTGGTCCACCCTGGTCTTTGTGCCTTCATGGCTGTCCAACCTCTCACAGGCTCTTCTCCGGCCATCTTCTTGCTGTTACTGCTTTTTTTTTTCCTTTCTTAAATATGTTATCACAGAGGAGCCTCTATCTGCTCCCGACTTTGGCCTGCAGTGGGGTCCAGCCAGAAGCTGGCTGGCGTTACTTCTGCTAGTTAGCCCCGCCACTGCCAGGAAAAAAAACCCCATATTCAAACAAACACACTGTCGAATCTGAGACTATTCAAAGAATCAGATGAAATATGATTACCTTAACAGATGTAAACTATTGACGATAATACCATATTGGATTCACAAACTGAATATTAACATGTGAAATGTGCTGATGGCAGATATTATCTTGAAGACAGTATTTTGAAGTGTACTTCAGACAGAGTTCAAGTACATTGTATATAAAAATTTAGTCACAAGAAATGAAAACTCTCTCTGCTGCTAAAAAGCTGTTGACAGAACTGCAAAATCTATTTCTGAAGACAAGATCCCAGTAAGAATACACACAACTAGGAGTTCCAATTTAAGAAGTATTTATTTCTTTGATGAGATTTAGAAGTATAGGGGCAATAATATTTTTTTCTGTAAATATAAATTTAAAAGGAAAATATGATTTAAAGCTCGATAGTCTGTGAAAAGATTGACCCTCAGCCTCCATTACCCTTTTAATCAGCCATGAAGTTTGTGTCACCATACTGAAAACCAGATCAACTCAGTAGCTTTTCTGAAAATTAATCTGAGAAGTAAGAAGATATTTTTTTCAGTCCAATAGATAAGGCAACCTGACTGACAATGTGGCCATGAAAACACCAGAGAACTGATTCAGGAGACCCTACGGGATCATGCAGGGTCAGGGAGGGGGACAGGAGGAGTCAATCCCTCTACAGCAGCGACACCATCAGTCAGTAAAGGACTCCTTGATTTTTGTCCTGAAGCTGTGTGTCAGTCATTGGGAGAAATAGAGTGGACTATGTGGGATGCTAGTAATATAATTACAAAGGATTAATACTTGAATTAAAATTTTATCATTGAGTCACCCACAAAAGTAATGTAGTCTGGTATTTTGTCTGTGGTGGAAACAATCCATTATGTTTAAGGGAGGAATGTAAGAAGAATCAGGAAACTGGAACAGAATTTTATTTTCTGTAATCTGTGGCTGTATCAGGAATGTAATATTTAATAGCCTCGGACAAAGCCATTTCACCTGAACCTCTCTTATTCATTCTTATTTTTCTTATCCAAAATATATTCACAGAATCACTGAATATTCTGAGTTGGAAGGGACCCACAAGGATCATCAAGTCCGACTCCTAAGTGAATGCTTATACAGGGATTTAACCCACAACCCTGGTGCTGGTTATATCATCACCATTATTTTATTTAATTTTTAATATAATGACATAACTCCCTATCCCATCATCCCCTTATCTAGACCATGTCAGTGATTTCCTCATCCAGTCTTATCTATAACACCTCCAGTCTCCTCTTCTCCAGGTTGAACCACCCCAGCTCGCGCAATTACTCCCCATATGGCTTGTTCTCCAGTCCTTTCACCATCCTTGTTGCCCTTCTCTTGACCCTCTTGAGCAATTCAACATCTTTCTTAAACTCAGGAGACCAGAACTGGACACAGTACTCAAGATGTGGTTTGACCTCTGCCGAGTATAGGGGAAAAATAACTTCCTTAGTCCTACTGGCCACACTGTTCCTGATGCAGACCAAGATGCCATTGGCCCTCTTAGCCACCTGGGCACACTGCTGGCTCATATTAACTTTTCTGTCAATCATTGCTCCCAAATCGCTCTCCATTTCACCATTCTCCAGCCAGTCATCCACCAGTCGATAGCGACGCATGGAGTTGTTATGTCCAAAGTGAAGAACTCGACACCTAGACTTGTTAAATCTCATACTATTAGATTCTGCCCATTTCTCTAGCCTGTCTGAAGGGCCCTTCTACCCTCTGGCAGTTCAACATTTCCCCCAACTTGGTATCATCTGCAAACTTGCTAATGGTGGCCTCCATTCCCTCATCCATATCATCAAGAAATATGTTTAACAGCATCAGGCCTAACACTGATCCCTGTGGGACTCCACTAGTGATCAGTTGCCTGCTGGATGTGGCACCATTTACCAACACTCTCTGTGCTCATCCATCCAGCCAATTCCTAACCCAACAAAGAATGCTCTTATCCAATCCACACTCTGAGAGTTTCTTCTTAAGCTTACCATGGGAAACCACATCAAAGGCTTTAGTAAGATCCAAGTACACAACATCCATGGTGTTTCTATCATCCACCAGGCAAGTCACCATTNCAGGCAAGTCACCATTTTATAAAAGGAGATAAGGTTGGTCAGGCAGGACCTACCTCTCCTGAATCCATGTTGACTAGATCTAATATTGTAGTTATTTTGCAGGTGCTGCTTAATCAGGATAATCTGGTCCGTGACTTTACCTGGGATCGAGATCAGGGTGACAGGTCTGTAATTACCTGGATTGTGTTTTTGGCCCTTCTTGTGGATGGGTGCCACATTAGCTGATTTCTAGTCTTCTGGTACATCACCAGTACGGCAAGACTGTTGATTAATTGTGGAGAGTGGCTTAGCAAGTATTGTATATATTTTATATATATGTAATATTGAGCTGCATTATTCACCTGTGTCTTGTAGGAATAACATTTCTTTCTTTAAAAACTACTGCAGGTCAATTTAAAAAGATGTCTTAATTCTAGTACAAGAAATAGTGAATAAACTACCCCTTCTTCATTCCATTCTTGGATCACTTTAAGTTCCCCGGATAGCAAACACTTTAGGTTCAATAAGATTACTTTACTTTCACTTAAAACAATTAATTATTACACTTTAAAATTGAAATAGGAACTGTTTTTTCTGCCAGCTAATCCCCTAAGATTTTCCTCACAAACCCACAATATTAAACAATATATATACTTGTATTAAAGTGTCACCTGTGTTGCACTGCTAAGACTAAGAAGTTTTCACTAGGCTTGACCTATAATATTAAAGCCTCTTAAGTATATGGATTCCATGTTATCTAAATACGTTCCGTTAAAGTAGCTTTATTAATCAAGATTTATTTTAATGAAACAAAGGCAGGTCACACAACCCAAGAATACGGGCAAATTACTGTTACATAAGCAGCTACACCTGACAATCTGTTGTGAGCTAGCTGTGGCTGATGGGACAAGCCTAAGGGGCAAACTACAAATGAACCCAGAAGAAGTTATCCTGACTTAATTAGCCTTCCAAAATTGGCTGTAAAGACTTTCCTAAGAAACAGCCCCATTAACTGTAGTCAATCATGTAATATTACTGCCAGGCATTGTAGGGTCTAAAGTGGGAGACATAGCAAGCAGGCGCAGTGTTTTTAAGGCCTTTTCACATGTGGGTATGTTGCTGTCTGGGGTTCTCCTAATGTACACACAACTTACAAAAACTGTGCTGCCTCTCAGTCAAGTTAATATTGTAGTTAAGATGTGCATAAGTATCACTTGATGAGCTTCATGGAGTTTAGTATGGACTTCCCCTAGCAAAAGCAGTGTGTCCATATTCAGTAGACTGTATCTGAGGTATTATTATTTTCCTTGGATTTTAGAAATAGTAAACCTGCTCATATGATCATAAGAACCCCTGTAATGTGTTATAGTGAAACTCAATCTAACAATCCATTAAGGTGTCCTAGGGTCAATTAAGATGAAGCAGAAATTAAATTTAGAAATACTTGAATGATATATATATAGAGAGAGAAATAAAAATTTTACTGGGAGAAACGAAAAAAATTAATATAACAAATATATATATATATATATATATATATATGTTTGAACAATAACAGAACATTAAAAGAAAGAAAGAGGAAAAAAAACCCAAACAAACCCCACACTGGAACAATGACAACTGTAAACAAGTGGCAAAATAAACAAGCACAACAGGGTGCCTAGTTCAAGGGAAAAACCAAGGCACCTCCAGGACTCCTGAGGCAGGGGGAATAGGGTTCAGGGTAGGCAAACAAGTGGAGTAAACAGCCAGTGGTCCTTTCCTGAAATGTCCAAGGGACTGCAGGGAGATCCAGCGACCAGCAGGGGAGAAGCTGCGCTGAGATGAGGAGTCAAAGGTCCACGTGGTCCTGGGTGAAATGGCAGAGGTGAAAAAACAAGGCATCCTCAATTCGAAGGTCCAAACAAACCCCCTCTGCTGAGGCCCAGGAACTGTCGTTATAGGGCCTCGGGCCCCTCCCACGTCACATGCCTTGTGGGCATGTCTTCACATGCCATTGACAGTCACTCAGCCTGCCCTGGCCCTCAGGCCCTTCCCCTAGTCATATGCCTTGTGGGCATGCCTTCACATGCCATTGGCAGTCACTCAGCCTGTCCTCAGGCCCTTCCCGTAGTCACATGCCTTGCCGGGAGGGGAAAGATAAGAAAGAAATCCTCCATTGTTTGTCTTGGTAGAAAGGAGATAACCCCTCTCCCCTGCCATACGCCTTGCCAGGAAGGGGAGATAAGACACAGGGTCCTCCATGCCACATTCCTTTCAGGGGAGGGAAAGGGAGATAAGAAGAGATACCTATTGTCTGTTCCAGTAAAAAGGAGAAAAGTTTTACAATAGAGCAAAAGGCCTCTCCCCATGACATAAGGTTTTCTGCCTTTGGCACAGGCTGACAGTGAATACGTCATGACTCCTGTGCCCAAGAACACCAAATTCTATTGCGTAAATTGTCACCCTCTTTTACTATTTTCATCTGCCAATCTATTGAAAAGGACAGTAAAGTCTATCCTTTGTAACTTTTTTATGCCAGTCACAGTTTTTCCAAATCCCCTTAAAACACATTTATTCTGGAATGCACGGTCCTAAAAGCATGGCCCTTCCCCCTCACCCCCTCTCTATCCAAATGGAAGCATTTCCTCCAGCTGTCATCTTCTCTCTATCTGTTCCTGTCTCTCAGACAAGGTTTGGCATTCAGATCTTTCACCGGATGATGAGGTTAAGCTGTTCAACACCCAGAGAAAGCTCACAGCTCCATTTTTTAGCAGAGGAGGGAATTCTCTGGCAAAGGAGAGACTTATCTTTCTTTAGCCAGCTGGCTCCTTAAAAGCTTTGTGCTTCCCCTTTTCACTCCTGTCCAACATAAATCTTCAGTCATGGGTAACTTTGAAGTCTTTCCTTACATGAAGATGAGGAGGTGATATATGAGCCTTGGAGGAGTGCATTGCACTTCATTACATTCAAAGGAGTAGCTGAGGATATGGACTGTCATATGTTTATGTGAATTTTTTCAATCATTAGGCATTAAACCCACATATTCCAGGTTTAGACAACAATACTACTCTGCTTTGGGGTTTGTTGTGGGTTTTAGGTTTTTTTTTTTTAATGTGAAATAATTTGTATCTTTTTCAATGTCCTCTTTAGTTTCAATGCAGTTTATTGCAGAGTTCAATGTGACCTAATAAAGCAAACTGGAAGTCCGTAGTGTAACAACATATGATAGTGTTAGTATATTTACTTAATAAGTATTGACATCACATAAAGATATGAAAGAATATAGAACTAGGTCTAACTCAGATGGATTTTTCTGCTTTTTGTTGTTGTTTTTCTGGTTTCTTCAACAAAGAGAAAATATAAACTGGATATAGAATGTTCAGTACAATTACTCCCTGAACTTAATGTCCCCCAAAATGTTAAACAGAGTGAAAACAAATTATCCTTGTGGGTCCCTTCCAAATCATAATATTCTGTGATTCTGTGTGTGATTCTGTGAACAAACAAACAAACAGAATTCAGACTAACAAACTGTTAGTCAAGCATACAATTCTATTACATCAATTACTCCCACTGGAAAGGAAAAGTATCACCAACTCCTTGCCTATACTTCTTCTCTCAGGACTACAATCACCAGCATTAATATAAATGAAAAGAAATATTTTTAAATATTAATGAAACTTTTAATTTTTTTCTTCTCAGAAGAAAATATATCCTTAATTCAGTGTGATGCTATTAATTTGATAGGAAACACTATTTTCTTATTTTAGTAGCCATCCAGAAAATAAGAGTATTTTAAAGCATGTGGCCTGTAAAACTGGATAAGATACAGGAACTGTATCAGTTGCCCCCAGATTCAAGAAATTACTCATTAAAACTTGGAGTCATGTCAGTGTTTCCATATCAAAAATAACATCACTAGAGTGATAAAGTGAATTGACTGATAGTACTTTAAGGTAAATAATTATGCTTATTTTCTTGCTTCATCTTTCATATGCAATATCTCGAGTGATTTGTAATGTAAGAGACAAGTGGAAAATGACCATGAAGGAAAAGTCTCAATTATCAGCAGAATACATAGAGACAGATTCACACATCAAGAGTCTGAAAGGAGAATAAAACCTTGAACAACATTAATTCCAAGCCTGGATTTCCATAAAATGATGACAGATTGCTGTTTAAATCCAATGTTCTCCAGAACTGAAGGCATCCTGGAGACCTGCTGTTTCTAACATTTTCAGATTTTTGACAATTCTGTGTCAGAACATTTACTAAACTCATTAGTTTTACTAAGTGTTTTTCACAAATCTAATGCACAACTATTTTTAAAATGTAGCTTTTAGAGTGACCTTTGATATCTCATGGGAAATTAGAAAATAGGGAAGTTAGTGGAGGAGGACATCCAACAAAATTACAATCACGACAAGCTTGAATTACACCATGTAATTGAATCTATTCAGAAGCCAAAAATCAATGCAGTCAGCCAGAAGTATACCAAATGTGACATTCATTTTTTCTGCTTTATCAAGCTTAATTGATATATTAGGAACTAAATAAAAGTATTAGGCAGCCTTATGGTAGAAACCACCAGAGGTATTTCAAGTGGCTATTCATAATGGCTGCAGATAATTCATGGATTTCACTATCAGTTGATGCAGTGATAGAATAACTAGGTTTATTTTAAATACCACATGCTCTGGCCTTAATTTCAACTCGTCTCTCCAGGCTTCCTCTTGAGAAAGGTAACAGGCATAAATCCGTCTAGCTGGCATATCCTGAATTAGAGAAACTCTTCATTTGTCAGAACCATTTTGGACAGAAAGTTAACATGTCATGGCTAACAAGCTAACACTAGTGACATTTCTTGGCATTTCCAAATAGAGTTTGTCATAATGCATATGTATATATAAAATACACAGATATATTAGAGAATTCAAAAAAGGAGAAATATTGCATGAACTTAGTAATGTGGGGAATGCTTCAGAATAATGTTTCCTGCCCTTATTTCTTTAATATTTAAAATGATGCAACAGAGCCTAAAGATACAAGGAACACTAAGATGATCACTATACACAGTAGATGAATTTGAAATTTACAAAAAAACCTCAGCAATACAGAATTATGTCCCAAAAAGTGGTGACATAGTTTTGAACTAAAAACAAAGTAAGAATAAAACATCTTAAAAATCAGACACTACTATCTTCTAGAAAGCTAGATTTGACTGAACATTTCAGTAATTGAAGTAATGACCAGCATATTTTACAAGCTGTATGATCCATTAATCTTATTTTAATAGAAAATTCCTATGTCAGAATATTCTGATTATTATAGTTGGCTTTTTTTTAAAATTTATGAATTATAAATTAGTATCAGTACTGCAGAAAGAAGTACGGGTGGCGGTGGCCGCAGCGGCCGCAGGGGCAGCCCAGGCAGTGGCCGCAGCGCGGACACCATTCAACGCGGAAGTCAGGTTGCATGGGTCCCAAATAAGACCATGGGTCCATGTTATAGGAGACCTGACTGTATTTTAGGTATACTTTGGCCCAAAGAACAGGGGAAGATAAGGAAAAGTCTAGGTGTCTCTTTTAAATTTTGTGTATGTAGAATCATAAAATACACTGAGATAGAAAGGACCCACAAAGATCATCGACGTCTAACTGCTGGCCCTGCATGGAACCACTTTAAGAATCACACCATGTACCTGGGAGTGTTGCCCAAACACTTGAACTCTAATAGGTTTTGTGTTGTGAGCACTAGACAGTGCAAATGTAAAAAAAATCCTGATCAGAGTAGAGATTTCTGTTGTCCACTAGTTTGGTTACTCTGCTAGTTAAGTTACTGCCAGATAGCCTGCACCTTCTTTATACTAAAATAACGTTGATAGCAAATATACTCTAATTAGGGTCTCCTTTAAAAAGCACCAGAAACACAACTGAACTTGTCTGACTTCTTTGCCATATAGATGGAACCTTATAAATATCTGAAGAAGGACAAATATGTTTTTCCATCTGATATATATTCCAACATGTCTGAATATATAGAAAGTTTTGCTTCATTACTTTACATCTTCCATCTGGGCAAGGGGAGAGCATTGGTTTCAGGAAATGACAGAAAATTTTATAAGAGAGGAAATGAAATTTAAGCATCTCATTTCTATATATCCTTTGAAACTTTCAGATCAAACACCCTAGAGAGATTTGGCAGTGCGCTTGGAATATTTTTAGCATTTTTGGTAGACCAGTACTACTCTCAGAATAAGACTTGCTCATCACAACTGGGCTTTTCATTGTTGTTGCCTGTTTTTTGTTTGTTTGTCTTGTAGTTAGATTTCAAAATATTCAAAAGGAGACATTATCTCTGCTGATATCTTCCAATTTTTTTTTTTTTAGTACTGGATAATTTAGGCTGGAATGCGTTGTTTGGAAGTCATCTATGCTAACCTGTTTCTCAGAGCAGGGCTATCACTAGAGCTGGGTCAGGTTGCTAGTTGAATTTTTTAAGGTTTCAAGGATACAGGTTCGATAGACTTGATATTAGGAAAAGGTTTTTACTGAAAGAGTGATTTGGATGTGGAATGGGTTACCCGCAGAGGTGGTTGAGTCGCCAACCCTGGACATGTTCAAGGAGAGGCTGGATGAGGTGCTGAGTGATATTATCTAGATGTAGATGATAAGTTAGTTGGATTATAGGTTGGACTAGATGATCTTCAAGGTCCTTTCCAACCTTATCTATACTGTGATACTGTGATACTGTGATACTGTGATACTGTGATAGCTGCTCTGGACAACCAGATCTAATGCTTCAACACATTCAGTGTGACTTGGTTTATAATCTTACTTCTTAAACTACAAGTAGGTTAATTTCTTCTTTTTTCCCCTTAGGTTACAGTCAGATTTTTAATTTATTTTTCCCCTCTATGTTTTACAGATCTGCTAACTTACCTGCTTCCATATTGGGTCTCATCCATACTATGAGACACCAGCACAGTGTGCAGCAAAACTAATATTACCAACGGTATTTACAGATTATATTTGGAGATACTTCATAGTAAGGTCTGTGGAATGCTAAGAGAAACAATATTTTAGATTAAGTCTATCTTTTATCTTCATGTTACGGGCTTTGAAAAATACACAATTTTTGAAACTTTTCTTTGAAAATTTCCCGATAATCTGAATGCAGAGCTGAGGACATCTATGGCTACTTCACTTACCAGCTTGCATAGAATAATAAAACATATCACAAAAGGAATAATACATAGCAAAGCACCATCTGTATATGTTACTAGAGGAATGAAATGGTAATATCAAAGGATGCAGTGAACTTAAAGAGATCATTATTTGTCCACTTATTTGTCATTTTGCAAGCAGTCGGTTTTCTTTTATACTTTCTGTCTTTTTTAAGAATCAGAATATTCTGAGTTGAAAGGGATCTATTAGAGTCACTGAGTCCAGCTCCTGACCCTACGCAGGATAACCCAAGAATCATATCAAATGCCTGAGACCTGTTAAAATTCTTCTTGAACTCTGTCAGGCTTGATACTGTGATCACTTCTCTGGGGAGTCTCTTCCACTACTCATTCCACCCTCTGGGTAAAAAACATTTTCCTGATATCCAGCCTAAACCTCCCCTGACTCACCTTCATGTTTTTCTTCAAGTCCTGTAACTGTCCATGAGAGTGAAGAGGTCAGCACATTCCCCTTTGCTTCCCCTCATGAGGATATTGAAGACTGACGTGAGGTCTCCCCTCAGTCTCCTCTTCTCTAGGCTGAAGAAACCATGTGAGCTCAGCTGCTCCTCATAATGCTTCCCTTCCAGACCCTTCACCATCCTCGTGGTCCTCCTTGGCTCTCTAATAGTTTAATTTCTTTTTTTAACATTGTAGTGACCAAAACTGCACACAATATTTAAAGTGAAGCCACACCAGTGCAAAACAGAGCATGACAATCCCCTCCTTTGAGTGGCTGGCGATGCTTTGGCTGATGACACTCTGGACACAGTTGGCCTTCCTGGCTGCTAGGGCACTCCAGTAACTAAAATTCAACTTGCTATTGACCAGGACTCCCAGGTCCCTTTACACAGTGCTGCTCTCCAAACTCTCATTCCTCAGTCTATACACACAACCTAGGATGCCCTGTTCCAGGTGCAGAATCCAGCACTTCCCCTTTTTAAAGCGCATACAGTTGGTGATTGCCTATCTCATTAACTTGTTGAGTTGTCTCTACAGGGTCTCTCTACCTTTGAGTGAGTTCACAGCTCCTCCCAATTTAGTGTCATTAACAAACTTACTTAGTATTCCTTTGAGTCTTGTGTCCAAGTCATTAATCACAGAATCACAGAATATTCTGAGTTGGAAGGGACCCACAAGGACCATCGAGTCCAACTCCTCAGTGAATGCCCACACAGGGATTGAAACCACAACCCTGGTGTCATGAACATCATGTTTTATCTTTCTGAGCTAATCTCAGGGTCATGTCATCATAGATTTTTTTTTGATTTAAATAACGTAACTGCCTATCCCATCAACCCATTATGTAGCTCATGTCACTGAGTTCCTCATCCAGTCTTAAACACCTCCAGGGATGGCGGCACCACCACCACTCTGGGCACACCATTCCACAGAGACATCACTCTCTGTGAAACAGCTTTTCCTAACATCCAGTCTAAACCTCCCCTGGCGTAGCATAAGACCATGTCCTCCTGGTCTGGTGCTAGCAGCCTGAGAGAGGAGATTTACACCCACATGACTGCAACATCCCTTCGGGTAGCTGTAAACAGCAATGAGGTGCACCACCACCACTCTGGGCACACCATTCCACAGAGACATCACTCTCTGTGAAACAGCTTTTCCTAACATCCAGTCTAAACCTCCCCTGGCGTAGCATAAGACCATGTCCTCCTGGTCTGGTGCTAGCAGCCTGAGAGAGGAGATTTACACCCACATGACTGCAACATCCCTTCGGGTAGCTGTAAACAGCAATGAGGTCACCTCTGAGCTTCCTCTTCTCCAGACTGAACAATCCCCAGCTCCCACAGTCGCTCCCCATAGGACTTGTTCTCGAGTCCTTTCACCATCCTTATTGCCCTTCTCTGGATCCTCTCAAGCAGTTCAACATCTTTCTTAAACTGGGGAGACCAGAACTGGACACAGTACTCAAGACGTGGTCTGACCAGTGCCAAGTGCAGTTATACCTCCGCATTTGCGAGAAACGGGTTATGTCAAAGGTCTCAAAGAACATCAAACCCACAAATACGTGCAGGTCATTAGTATGCATGCAGGCCATGCCCTTCATTCCGCTCCAAGCCCATCAGGAGTGCTGGGGAGTCTGTTGGACTCCTCCCCATGGGCTCTTGCAGGACAGGGCAGGTAAGGGAAGCTTTTCTTTGCCCTCTCTGCCTGGGGAGAACCCCCCGACAATCCCTAGATTTCTCTTTGGCCGTGCTGCTGCTTTCGCAGCTGCTGACCGCGTGTGCTCGCAACCCAAACCCTGCTTTGCTGCTCCCCCCCGCTCCCTCCCCAACCCCAGTGCTTGTACCTGCCACATGCCGCTGGCCCTGTGCCGCGCTGCACGCCGCCGACTCCGTGCCACTGGCCCTGCATCCCGTGCCACCAGCCCTGCTCTGCACAACACCAGCTCACGCTGGCCCAGCAACGCCACGTGGCACAGGGGATTTCAGCTGCGGCAGAGGAGTGAACCTGTCCCGCTGGCCGCCGCGGCCAGCCCCACTTTTCTGGGGCACTTTCCTTCCCTGTCTGTACTTGTGGAAACGGTAACACACACCTGGGGAGGAGTCAGTCCCCGGCTGCGCTTAGAGTAACAGGGGACAGCATGACTCCTGGCCCTCTCCGTGGGACCAGACCAGCGCCGCCCCACAGGGAGCTCTGGCACTCCCCTTTGGCGGAGCAGAGGCACTGTGTATGTGTCAGCCCAGGAAACTTGCAAATGGTTGAAGTAAAACTGCAAGAAATTTTCCTCTCAAATCCCTGGAGTCGTAACACAGTGGGGATTCACTGTATAAGGGAAAAATAACATCCCTAGTCCTATTGGCCACACTATTCCTGATACAGACCAGGATTCCATTGGCCGTCTTAGCCACGTGGGAACACTGCTGGCTCATATTAACTTTTCTGCTAACCAATACTCCCAAATCCCTCTCCATTTCACCACTCTCTAGCCACTCATCCCCCAGCTGATAGCGATGCGTGGGGTTGTTACGTCCAAAGTGAAGAACCTGGCACTTGAACTTGTTAAATCTCATGCCATTAGAATCTATCCATCTTTCTAGCCTGTCAAGGTCCCTCTGAAGGGCCCTTCTACCCTCTGACAGTTCAACATTTGCCCCTAATTTGGTATCATCTGCGAACTTACTAATGGTGGACTCAATTCCCCCATTGAAGAAAACTCAGACTAAGATAGAGTCTTGTGGAACCTCAGTAGTGAAAAAGCACCTGCCTGATGTTACTCCACTCATTGTAGCATATTGTGCACAACCAGCAAGACAGTTACTCATCAGGTAACATGATTATGTAGCTTTTTCAGTTTGTTTCAGGCATTGGTCTCTGAGTTGAATCTGAGTGGATTTAAGTTCACTTTTGGACTACTTAAAATTATGATTTGCAAATGAATTGTGAATACTTGAGTGTGAGTATTTGTGTGTATGTGAGAGAAAATACATACATAGCTCTGTGCAATGACAGAGATACAAGGAGTATCATAATCCTAGTAGATTGGAACAATTGGCTGTCATGGATTTCTTGCTCTGAAAGAGTGGCTTTGGATATACTTTCAGCACTGAGCTATGCTGACATTTCAGATAGAACTTGGAAAAAGCATCCCAAACATTTCTAGTATTCTTGTGGAAGTACCTGCTAGACTTCATGAAGCCTAAGGGTCTTGTTACCACTACTGATTTTATGTGAAAGGCACCAAGCTTTTTTCTTGCTTTTTCATAGTCAGTAGCTATAGTGACATTTACTGTAATTAATCTTTTGCAGTATGTGATTTGAATATTCATAGCGATAAGGATGTCTCGTCTTAATAAAATTTCCTTTCTGATAAAAAAGGAAAACATTTTAAAACATCACACTCTTAAGTTCCAATATCTTATGCACTAACAACTCTACTCTGGACAGAAATAATTATTGGTTTACTATGGGGATTCCCTTATTGTGGGATAACATTCAAGGTTAAATTGCCATAACTATTAAGCTAATTTTATAAGAGAGAAATTAAAAAAAAGAAGGTGGTTCTTATTGAGTCTTCTCTTTTTATAACGATTGTATCAATCAATGATATATTAAATACAGAAAAAGAATTCCAGATAACATTTTGATCTGATGTGTAACCAGTCTTGACATTGCAAATCATAGAATCAAAACATACTCCAGTGATTATTACCTCCTACAAGACACAGAGGAAGAACCAAGAGTGGGCAGAGATATCCCTCATAAGATGGTAGCCTACTTTTCCTTACATACATATTAATGTCTAAAGGAAAAAGGGGAAGGCTGTGGTAGATGATATCTTCAGTCTCAAAGCAGGAGGTGAGTTCAAGAGTGGGAGTGAGACTGACTCAATGTACTTTTTCAACAAGGTCTTGAAATTTTGGTAATTCAGGCTTACATAAGGAAAAGGAGCAGAGTAATCGTAAATATGCTGGCTAAACCTGCACAGCTGACTCTCAGCACCCAGGATTACACTCTGCCACTGTTCATCTTACTAATATTTTTGTAGGCACAAGCATTCTTTTAGATGGTATAACTGTTCGGGGTTTTTTTTTTTTTTTCCCACAGAGCAACTTAGGGGATGCTGTATTACAAGGATGTGGTTCACCAATGTCTGTTGTTTGAAGCCACCCATTCATATTGAACTTACTGAGTTTGAAGTCGTTCAGTAATATAATACAGTGAGCCCCCGCCTATTCGCGATCCAGTATTTGCGAGCTTCACTATTTGTGGGTGATTTTTCTGCGAGCTGTGCAACCTCAGCGCATGCTCAGAATGTACTGGGACCCCAGTCAGCTTGCCTCCCAGTCCCACTGCTCGTGCTGTGAGCACAGCTGGCCCTGCCCCCCGCCGCTCACAGGGCGAGCACAGCGAGCCCAGTCTGCTCACAAATATGTAAATTGGTCCCAGCCAGGAGCTGGCATGGCGCACCTAGGATGCGTTTAGTGTAAATGTGTTTTTTTGCATGGCTGGAATTGTTCTCCGCCGGGCTACAAGATGGGGTGACGGGGCTGCCATTGTATGTGTGCTATTGTGTGCCAGGGGCCATGCCTGCCACTCGGCCAGCTCTTGCCGCCAGTGCTGGGGCTCGAGGCTCGCCCTGCTGCTCATGGATCAGCCCTGCGGCTCTGGGCTCGGCGCTCGGCCTGTGGCTCGGGGCTCGGCCCCCGCGGCTCCGGGTACATAAGTACTTCAACCTGTGCATTTGCAGTTTAATATCTCTCATATAAGGCTTCATTCCACAAGAGCAAAGGAAAATAGAGGAGAAAGGAGTCATATTATGACTTTCTCATCTTATGCTTTATAGTAACAAAGAAAAGAAAGAAAAGGGAAGGGTACTTTAAAACACTTTTTTATTACTTTTGTTTCCTCTAGCTGCCATAAAAGACAACAGCCATGGAAGACTCTGGCTGCAATACTCACATTCATATGGAGAGAAATTACTTCTCTGTGGATTTAAATTAATCCACTTACAGTAGCCCCCCGTTACTCGCAGGCTGCTGGGTCTGGCCCTCTTCACGTGAGTCCTGGAATCCACACAGATAGCAAACCCACTAAGTATTCAAGTATGCCGTGTCCCTAGCCATGCCCCCTCCCCAAACAAGGTCTGGAGGACAGTCCCGAGAGTGCGGCTCCCTCTGTAATGCCTCATTAAAGCAGAGGAAATGCCTTTTGCCACCTCCCACCTCCAGGAAGAGAGCTGTTTTTCTGAGAACGGAAACCAGCTGGGAGCCAGGAAGCTGGTGCCCGCACCACCTCCCACGGATCTGAGCGGGTGCGAAGCCTCCTGCCGCTGTCCTTTCCCTGCTGTGTCTGTGCTGGGTTTTATTTGGGTTTTTATCAGAGTTTCTGGTTGCTGGTGTGTGTCTCTTGTGTTCAAACAGGGCAGAGGTGCACTGAGAAAACAGTGACTTGTCTCGGTTGTCTAGGTGCTGCCCAACATGGCTGTGCTCTGGCGAGAGGGGCAGGTGGATGTTGCATTTGGCAGTGGGGCACGGACCGGGGCAGGGGCGAATGCAGCCCCTGGACTCCTCCAGGCCTCGGCCACAGGACCTGCCTGACAGTGGGCACAGAGGAGGAGGGGTGTGGCAACTGCACTTCCCAAGCCTCCACCGGGACTGACCCGGCAAAGCCTTTCCCAGGGTGGGAGGAAGCCCTCAGGGAATGCCCGTGTGTGCCAGGAGCTGTGGAAGGTTTTCCCTCGCCAGTCCTGGAAGAGGGTGGGAGGCTGTTTCAGATAGGGACCATGGCAGTGCACAGTAACGGGCAATGGGCAGCTCCGTAACCAGCTCTTGGGATACTCTGAGCTGTTCCCATCCTGGAGCAACAGCTGCCACAGCCAATGACGCAGCACAGCAGCTGCCGGTAGGCCGATGGGAGACAGAGGGAGGCGGGACAGCAGCAGACAGAGACAGGCTGTGTCAAACCTCTCAAGCGTTTCTTTTAGAAGGTTCCTTGTTCTTGCAAGTTTTATTCCATTGTGAAAGTTTATGTATCTACTGTGCATCCCTGGAAGAGTTTTGTGTGGGCAAACAGAAAACGGCCACATGTTTTCTGTTTGCCCACACAGAATGGGAGGGCAGGTGGTGGGGGAAGGAGGGAGGTCAGGAGCTCGGCTCGGCTCAACCCCTACACCAGGACCCATTGCAGGATGTTGCACAGACTGTGACGTGTCCTCCGTGCTGGGGGAACAACAGCAGCTCGACCACATGCCCCGTTGCGCCTGCACGCCCTGCTCCCTGTGCAGCACTAGGACCTGCCTCACACTCATATGAACTTGTACAGCTCTGATTGGGAACTGGCAGCAGGCATTTTGGGGGGTTTGTTTTTATTTCTTTTAAGGTCTTTTAGTCTGTGAACCTGGCTACCTCTTGCAGGCCAGCACTGGACATGGAGGACAGGGCAGTGGTGCCAGAATGGCGTGGAGGGAGCACGGGGGCTGCTTCGTGGGTGCGGGAGGCAGGAGCTGTGGGGCCACTCTTCCCTTCGGCACCCCAGCCACAAAGGGCACCATAGGGGTAGGGGGGGAAACTCCCTCCCACTCCACACAGACACACACAATGCCGACAGCCTCCTGCAGCCTGACAGAGAACAATGCCAACCATGCAAACACCCTGAGGGCCCCCGTTGCCTCCACTCGTAACAGCTCCAGCAACTTCCCCGGCTCCAGCTCCTTTCCACCTGTCCCAGCTTGGCATGGCACGAGTGCCTGCTCTCGCCAGCTGGGCACAGCGCAGCCGGGCACCAGCCTGCCAGCCACCATGGGATAGAGGAAGGTACCTCCTGCTCTCATGTACAGACACACACAATAACAGCCCCGTCACCCCATCTTGTAGCCTGGAGTAGGACAATTCCAGCAGTACAAAACCGCACACTTACACTAAATGCATCCCGGCCATGCCACAGTGGCTCCTGAGTGGGACCAATTTACATATTCATGAGCAGTCTGGGTTTGTGGTATGTTCTGCGCATTCTGCGCACATGCCAGGTCCCACAACTCATTGGAAAATCAACAGTGACTATTCAGATCCTGCAAATTACGGATTGCGAATATGCGGAGGATCACTGTAATTCAAATATGTAGAAGCTCCATTTTCATCAGGGTTTTTTTTATTTTCTGTGTATTTTAATGCTTAACTATTGTTTTGGATCAATAAAGTAAATAAAAAACAAAGCCGAAAACTCAGTTTGGAGTTTGTTTCACATTTTAAAAAAAATTACTATGTCCTTGCATTAAAATTAGTTACATGTGTCTCTATTTTAGTGAAGCGTTTTCAGGGGAATGGTAGTATCTACACATTTCAAATGAAAACAGTTCATAACAAGATCAATAACAGGACTTTCTAATTAAGAAGTTCTTCCTCTTATTCAAGTACTCACTATAATCAGTTTAACTCATTTACCAGCAGGTGGCTCATGATTAAAAATTTTGAGGGTTTGAAACGCAAAAGCAAACTGCTGGCTCCTTGTTACAAAAACATATTGTGAAGTTGCTCAACATTTTCATACAGTAGACCATCAAAAGTCATCCAGCAATACTGCTGTTACACCAAAGGCTATTAAAATAAATTGCTAGATGTATCTGTAGGAGTCTCACTGATTACAGATATTAGATGATTTTCAGCTTAAATATAGATCTAACCAATTTAACATGTAGCAGATAAAGCAGCATGAGAGATACTACTAGCACCAGGTTGTTTATAGTCCATCGCTATAGGTACACTATTCATATGGCGCTGATTCTCTAGAACCCACTGGCTAAGGTTTCACAGAGCATGGACCATTTTCCAGTTAACTACAAAACCAGAAGGCTTTCAACTACTAAAGGAAAAAAAAATGTGGGATGATGTTAAAATTTATATATCATCATAGTAAGAAAGAGCTGTTTCTCAATTTTTTAGTACAGATGAGCCTTTTTCATGGGCTGTGGATGGAAAGCTTCCAATCTCTTTGGGTTTATCTTGGTAAAACACAATTTAGTGCTACTATGCTGGCAACCCAGTAATTAGCATTACACACAGAGTGAGACTATTTGTCTCTCCATGATAAATATAATGTACACAAATGGAGGATACTCATATGAACATAAATATATGTTGATAGCCTTATAATAAAGATTAATTACTTTTAGTAAGTCTAATAGCATGCAAAGTTTTTCTAAGCAACTTACAAGCATTAGTATATAAAGTAAATTGGTAAGCATTTGTGATTAAAATAAAAAGATAAGAAAATATAAAGGAGGAATTTAAGTAGTATAAAAATAGTTCTACTTTAAGTATTTATTAAAATAAAAGGGAAATGCTGGTCCATTTCAGGGTGTTCTAATTTTGTGAAAGGTTGACCTGTTCGAATCATGGCAAGATTCGGTTGGTTGATTTGGGGACTGGACCAAGGATAAACTCAGACTTAGTCAGAATCAGTTTTTTGTTTGTATTTTAGCAATTAAGTGTCTGTGTGTGTGTGTGTGAGGCATGGAAAATACTTGTGGATATTAAAATATGTTTTTAATTTTTGAATTTGTCCAATAGCTATTTAGTAAAAGTAAAGGTAATGAAAAAGTGAATTTAGAAGCAACAATGAATAGTGAAAATATTTCATACTCTATATTGTAAGGCAGTAGTGAAAAACCTCAAGCGAGATGTAGAATCCGTCTTCAAGAGATTAATCTGATTTTTTAATTTTGACAGTAAAGGAGAGCGAAGATTTCAGTTTTTCCACTATAGCCAAAGTACATTCTGAATAGCATTCATTTTAAGATAAACCTTAGTCTCTGCTGTTGATACTGTTCTTCTCTGCAGTAAATCTTTAGGGGTTCTTTAAAACATCGAGGAAAAGCTTATATCTTTAGTTGTCTAGATCTATACCTATCTTCCAAACCTTTCTCGAATGTCTATTAAATATTTAGTAAAGCTAGTTCAGAGTTCCTAGGAGAGACTGACAACATCCTTTCTCAAAGAACATTACAGGATGCTTGAGTGTTCTCACTGTATGTTGTGGCTGAGAACCCTGAAGAAAAGCAAAGAATTTTGTCATGGACTTTGGATGAGTTCCCTAGTCACTAGGTTATAGGATAAAGAAATAATCAGAACCTGTGCTATAGGATTGCAACTCCTCTCTTGTTGGTTTTACCTCAGAGCTGTGGTGGCTTTTGTTCAAAATCTTTACAAAACAAATTAGGAAAACAATTTGTTCACTTCCCCACAAATTTCACTGCTTCAGGAAAAATTTTCGTTAGAAAGTGTTGGAGGTTTTTTCCAATAATTATAGATTAAACATACAGAAAATAATATGTGTTGTTGAAACAAGCCTCCTGTCTAAGCCAGTTTTAAGTATTTTATGTTTGTCATGATCGGAATGAAGAGTAATAATTTGTGCTTGGCAAAATTCTTACAAGCCCAAGGAGCAGAATTGGATAATTTTAACATTATTTACAATGTAAAATAAATAAAGAAGGAATAAAATAATCTATTTCTTCTGGCAATTATTTCAATAGGTAACTCTTCAATTGATTTAGAAAGAACTGTAAGTATGCAACTTTTGAAAAAACCTAGGAACTTTAACATTTGTTTTAATGCCACTATAGAATGAAATTAATGGCTTTCAAAATCTCTAGAAATGCAGGTATAATGAAAGTATGAAAGACTCTAGTATTTGCTTAGACAACAATCCATGGGCTCTCATGGTTCAATTTTTTTCTCACAGCCAGAGTGAAAACGGAAATTCTTTTATCTCCCAAGGATGATGTGTATGTGTGTGCAGGAATCCATGTTGTCTGCAGTGGAAATGGCATTCAGGAGCTGAAGAACACTTCATGTCATGTAGAAAGTTCAGATTTCAGGTTTCCACAAAGAAACATGTATTTTAAAAGAAAGAAAGAAAGGAAGAAAGAAAGGAAGAAAGAAAGAAAGAAAGAAAGAAAGAAAGAAAGAAAGAAAGAAAGAAAGAAAGAAAGAAAGAAAGAAAGAAAGAAAGAAAGAAAGAAAGAAAGAAAGAAAGAGAAAGAAAGAAAGAAAGAAAGAAAGAAAGAAAGAAAGAAAGAAAGAAAGAAAGAAAGAAAGAAAGAAAGAAAGAAAGAAAGAATACATTATAAATCAAGGATAACGGTTTCCTTTCTTCTAAGTTTTATTTTCTTTGACTCTGTTAGCTACTGTAATTAAGCTATGTTGCATGACTTTCTTTGTTAAGCTATAGAAAGAGATGTCTCAGAGCTTCTCAGTTTCATTTAGTCTTTTAAGTTTTTAGTCCTGTTTTTGTGTATATATTCATTCTTCAATTTGAAAACAGACATATTTAAGTATATACATAAAACTGCCACTCTAAATTAAAAAAAAAAATCCACATGCTAAAAGCACAAATAAAATTATTTTCTATTCTCACTCACTCTAATAATTTTGTTTAGCCAAAGAAGAGTTATTTTCTGTCAAAGCTGCAATGGGTACTATCACTGTTGTTTTTAGCAGTTCTTAAGTCTTTTCAGAATCATTGGGTTCAATTCTTTGCTTCGTGTAAATATGTTTACTTTATTAAGTAGTCCATATTTCCATAAATAATTACCTTAGTGACTATTTTTTCCCTTTCTGTCAACATTTTCCTCTATAAATTTTATCAACATTGCATTTCTGTTTTTACCCTGAATCACTGCTAAAATGCTGAAAAAATGCTAATCCTGATGCAACCGAAAGGATAAAGTTGGAATGGACCTCAGAAGATCATCTTGCCGAACTTGTCCAATCAAGCAGGGACACCTTGAGGAAGTTGCCCAGAACCCTGTCATGTCCTCTTTTTCTGGTGCTGGCAGCCTGAGAGAAGAGATTTACACCCACCCAACTACAGCCTTTTTTCAGGTAGCTGTAGACAGCAATGAGGTCACCTCTGAACTTCCTCTTCTCCAGACTGAACAACCCCAACTTCCGCAATTGCTCCTCATAGGACTTGTTCTCCAGTCCATTCACCATCCTTGTCACCCTTCTCTGGACCCTCTTGAGTACCCTCAACATCCTTCTTAAACTGGGGAGACCAGAACTGGACACAGTACTCAAGATGAGGTCTGACCAGAGCCGAGTACAGGGGAAGAATAACTTCCCTAGTCCTGCTGACCACACTATTCCTGATACAGGCCAGGATGCCATTAGCCCTCTTTGCAACCTGGGCATACTGCTGGCTTATATTAAATTTCCTGTCAATCGTAACTCCTAAATCCATCTCCATTTCACCACTTTCCATCCACTCGTCCCCCAGCCGATAGTGATGCATAGGGTTGTTATGTCCAAAGTGAAGAACCTGATGCAGAACTTCTAAATTTGACTAGGAAATCATTNTAGCTCCAGGCTTCTGTCTCTGGGCTCCAACACATCAGCAGTTTGTCCAGTTTTTACCTCTCCATCTTCAGTCGTGATGCTTAGACGGATTCTGCGGTCCTGGTTCTCTCTCTCTCTGGCCCATAGGTTTTCACTATGGTCGGTCCAATACACAAGCAGCAGTGGGATGCCTGGAAGAACATCTCTATCCCTTCTCTCGTGGGCCTGGGGGCCTTCAAATCTCTCAGCCTCCGGATGCAGGTTCTGAGCCGGCACGCTACATCTTACTACTGAACTTTTTTTTTTTCTCTCCCAAGTATGTTATTCACAGAGACGCCTTTATCTCTATAACCTTGAAGGCCCTGGCAGCACAGAGAGCTCAGGCAAGAACTGAGCTGTTAACCCCCTCGCTGCCAGAACAGCAGAAAACCCCCTAAACCATAACAGCCTTTTTTGCCACAAGGACAGATTTGTGGCTCATGTTCCACCTTGTGTCTACCAGGACACTCCAGTCATCTTCTGAAAATCTGCCTTCCAGATGGCCAGTATCTAGTACCTAATGTTGCCTGGGGCTATTCCTCCCAAGGTGCAGAACCCTGCACTTGCATCTCTTGAATTTCAGAAGGTTCTTCTCTGTCCTGCCCTCCAGACTGTTGAGTTCTTTCCATGTTTTTTTTACATCAGTGAACTGGTCAAGGAGGTACTCTACCCCTTCACCGAAGTGTCACGGTCTATTCGGCTAGACTGGATGTGTGAAGGTTCATTTGCAGGATCTCAGAGAGCAAAACAAAATTCTGAGAGAGAGTTTAGCTTTGATCAAACAGTGAAACTTTATTAAGTGCCCGTAAAGTGGCAATGTGATAGATGAAAGAGTAAAAGTAAAGAGAAGAGAGAGAGGAAAAAAAAAAGGTTACACCTACCACCAGATGAAACAAGCCCTCAAGGCGTCCCTGTAGACTGTCATCATGCAGGGTGGGAGAAGCTTCCAAAGTTTCATTGCTAGGGGACCATCTTTTATACTGGATGTCACACCTCACCCCCTCCTCTGTCTCATGGGCTTTTGCCAGTCTCTGACTTTCTCTGCCATGCACGCCCAAGGAGGAGTGTCCATGGCGTGGTCAGGGTCAGAAGCAAGTGGCCTTCTGTTAGGGAGTGTGTTTTCATGTTGCGATGAACAAATCCATCTTCCTGGGCAGCGGGTTGTTATGATTCCTTGATTCTTGGAGAATAGGTACAGGATGTGGCATTCCATTCTCCCATATCAGAGACGGGTGCAGCACACAGTGGTACCACACCGTTCATTGTTCTGGGGTATCTACACCTTGGTTTCCATAGGAACCGCATTCCAGTCTCAGTCCAGGGAGCAGCACCTGGCAGCCACTACCCTCAGGCAGTTAGGTCACTGTAGTTCTTGTCAAGATTTTTGCCTATATTGCCCAAGTTTCTGATTACAACATTGAGACAACATTCTTCTTCTGACCGACTCTTACACCAAGGCAGTGATGAGTAAGCAAAACAATACTGGACCCAGGATCAGCTGTTGGGGGCCACAATGAATTGCAGTTCTCCAACTAGACACAGGTCACCTATCACTACCTTCCAAGTCCTGCCACATAGCCAGTTCTCAATCCACAGTTCTCAACTCATCCAGCCCATGCTTCCTGAGCTTGCCTGGTAGGCTATCATGGGAGACATTGTCAAAAAATTTTCTGAACTCCAGTTAGACCACATCCATGGCTATCCTCTCATCTGTCTAACTAGTTGTCCCACTGTAGGAAACAATCAGGTTGGTTAAGCATGATTTCCCTTTGGTGAATCAGTGTTGAGTGCTTGTGATCACTCTGTGTCTTCCACATTACATATGCCTCCAGGATAAGCTCTTTGGGGTGTTGAGGTGAGACTAAGTGAACGGTAGTTTTCTCAGTCCTTCTTCTCATCCTTTCTAGAAGGCTGGGTTGACATTTGCTTTCTTCCAGACCTCAGGTGCCTCTCTTATCTGCCATGACCTTTCAAACATGATTGTCATTTTACTATGACATCGCCTACATGCTATACTCTCCCTGTTTCATCAGACATATTACACTTAACTCACTTTATCTGCTAAATCTGTTCTTTCAGTCCCTGAAACATGTATTTTCTCAATAGGCCATTTTTCATAAAACCTTCTCCCATTCTGTAAATGAGTACTGTATTATAGCTTTCAGTATTTTCTGTTGAAGTTAAGAATTTCAGTCTTCAAGGAAGGAAAATATGGTATGCCACATTCTGTATATAACCTATACATAAATAAACCAGCACAGAGTTAGGATTTTGAGTAGTGAATACTCAGAATAAACTATTTGTGAATAGTCTACAGCCTGATAATTATTCATGCAAATTGAATAATAGGAAAGATTCATTATGAATTATTCAGCCAAATCTCTTGGATGAGTGTGTGTGTAATCATTTATTAAAATCTTTATAGTCTATTGAACAAATAAATCTTATATTTATTAGGTCTAGAAGATGATAGCATGTTAGGAGTGGAAAATGTTCAAACAAATCAAATGAGAAAATGAATAATTTGAAATAATTAGAAAGTGTTTTGAGACACAAATAGAATTATGGAATTATAAGATTATGTGGATATAATTTACCAACAGTCCTGACTTACTGGCAAATTGGCTAATGTGACACCCATCAACAAGAAAGGTCAGAAAAATGATCCAGCTAATTATAGACCTATCAGCCTGACCTCAGTCCCTAGTAAAGTCATGGAACAGATAATCCAGAGCGCTATTATGCAGCACTTGCAAAATAACTGTGACATTAGATCTAGTCAGCATGGATTTAGGAGAGGTAGGTCCTTCCTGGCCAGCCTGATCTCTTTTTATGAACTGGTGACTTGCCTGATTGACGATAGAAAAGCAGTAGATGTTGTGTGCTTGGATCTTAGCAAAGTGTTTGACGTGGTTTCCCATGGTAAGCTTCAGAAGAAACTCCCAGATGAGCTTAGAGAGTGTTGATAAATGGTGTCACATCCAGCTGGCGGCCAATCACAAGTGGAGTCACATAGAGATCACTCCTTAGCCCGGTACTACAGTGATCCCCCGCGTATTCGCGGTCCACGATTCGCGAGCTTCAGTATTTGCGTGTGATTTTTCCGCTAGCTGTGCGACCTTGGTTCATGTTCAGAACGTACCAGGACCCCAGTCGGTCTCGCCACTTGTGCTGCAAGCACTGCCCCACGGCGGCCCCGCGCCGACCCCACGCCCCCGCCTCAGCGTAACACAGCCAGACAATTGAGACAAGCCCTGCTCTCAGGACCATCCTCCAGACCTTATATGGGGAGGGGTCGTGGCCACGGTCATGGCATACTCGACTACGTAGTGGGTTCACTACCTTTGCAGATTTCACAACTCGTGGGAGGTGGACCAGACCCAACAGCCCGCGAGTAACGGGGGCTCACTGTATTTAATATCTTTATTGATGATATGGACGGGGGAATTGAGACCACCATTAACAAGTTTGCAGATGATACCAAATTTGGGCAAATGTTGAACTGCCAGAGGGTAGAAGGGCCCTTCAGAGGGACCTTGACAGGTTAGAAAGATGGGTAGATTCTAACAATATGAGATTTAACAAGTCCAAGTGCTGGGTTCTTCACTTTGGACACAACAATCTCATGCATTGATATCAGCTGGGGCATGAGTGGCTAGAGAGTGGTGAAATGGAGAGGGATTTGGGAGTAATGGTTGACAAAAATTTAATATGAGCCAGCAGTGTGCCCAGGTGGCTAAGAGGGCCAATGGAATCCTGGCCTGTATCAGGATCAGTGTGGCCACTGGGACCAGGGAATTGACTCTTCCCCTGTACTCAGCACTGGTCAGACCACATCTTGATTACTGTGTCCAGTTGTGGTCTCCCCAGTTTAAGAAGAATGTTGATCTGCTTGAGACAGTCCAGAGAAAGGTGACAAGAATGGTGAAAGGACTGGAGAACAAGTCCTATGTGATGTGACTGCAGGAGCTGGGGTTGTTCCGTCTGGAGGAGGCTCAGAACAAGAAGACATGGTCTTAATCTACACCAGGGGAGGTTGAGACTGGATATTAGGAAGAGCTTTTTCACAGAAGGTGTGATCCCTCAGTGGAGTGGTCTGCCCAGGTAGGTGGTAGATTTGCCATCCCTGGAGGTGTTTAAGAAAAGACTGGATGAGGAACACAGTGACGTGGTCTAGATAATGGGAAGTTCAGATAGATGCCGCATGGTTCCCATGGCTCTGGGCTTGTGGGTTTGATCCTTGTGTGGGCGTTTGCTTGAGAGTTGGACTAGATGATCCTTGTGGGTCCCTTCCAACTCGTAATATTTTGTGATTCTGTGTGATTCTGTGATATACAAGTTTCATTCTTTTAAATAATATGATGTAGTTCAAGATTAATATTGGTGTAATACCAGAAAATAAGTCATGACATTTTTTAGATGAAGATTCAAATGAACAAAATATGTAACCTGTATATTTTAACTGAAGCTTGAGAAAAGTGATAAAGTCTTATCTCCCTATTTGCAGGTTATGGGTCTTGTGGGTTCTCGTGAATTGCCCAATCCATGGGTAGGAATCTGTGAGCATGAATGCACATAGGACACGCTTATCTCTCTGCCCTCTGTCACCCCGGAGGACCAGGGAGTGCTCCCCATGGCCTCTCACAGCACAGGTGAGCAAAGTGAAGCATTTCTGAGCCCTCTCTGACTGAGGAGACCCCTGGAAAATCCCTAAGCATCCCTTTGGCCATGCTGCTGCTTTTGTTGCCACCACAACCAGGTCGCTACCGCTACGCATGTTTGCATTTCTGTTACAGTGGGGAAGCTTGCCCTTGGGCCATGGCAGGGCAGTCACTGCTTGCAGTCTGCAAGTGATTTAAGGAAAATCAGTCAGGACTCAAGATAATTGCTTGCATGCTACAGAAAAGTTTATTTTTGGCCTAAGAGCCAAGGAAGAGGGGCCAGAGGGTCCTCTGCCCTTGCCAGGTGCCAAAAGAGGACCACCCAGATTTGTCACCCATCTTTAACCCCTTGTCTCATACATATGCAAATTGGTCCATGAATACTCATCTTTTCAACATTATGTCATTTGCTATGAATCCTTCAATCAATTAGCTTCAGTGTTTTACATTCTTTTCCCCTTGTTGTTGTTAGCATTTAATTTTGTTTACCTTCACAGCCTACAGGACACCCTTAATATTCAACCTTAACTCTCTGGCCTTCTGAATGATTCTAAAGTCTACTAATCCTTCTAAAATTCACTAGAAATTCACTAAATTTTCACTAATTCACTAAAATCCCTAAATCTCTATGTTCTTAACTAACACACTAAATTTGTAATTTTCTGATTCTCCAAATAACAGGCACTCCCCGGGAAAGTGCTGTTGGGGACAAACCCTTGAGAGCACTGTGCACCAGGATATCCTGGTCCTGGTTCACAGTTGCTGGCGGAGCAGAGGGGGAAGGGTAGGCTAGCTTATGCTGCAGTCCCTGTGAAGGAGGTTGCAGCACTGTGGAAGCACTTTCCCTGAGGCTATGTATATCACCAGGTGCGCTGGGTGCCGGGCATGCAGCCCCTGGGGACACAGAAGAACACTTGGATTCTGTCACAGTTAGTGCTTCTATCAGCACCGCCTCCCTCACCTTGCTCCTAGCATGGGTAGCACTGGGAGATTATACACTGCATGTTATAAACCTTCCCTACCACATAACCTCGGCAACACTAGTAAGGGAGAAAACTATGGCTGTGCCCAGTGAGTGAGATGTGCTGCTGCCCTGCCCTGTGGGGGCATGTTTCATGAATGGCCAATTAATATTCGGTGAGAAATATTCTGCGAATCTGTGAAGACGTGAATCAGTAGGTGCAAATATGCAAAGTATTATTGTATTTATTACTATTTTCCTAAACTGTGTCGAAGTATTAAAAACATAGTGTTTCTGGAACTTATGAAGAATAGCACATTGCTCAAGAAACAATCTAATAAGTTAAAACTCTCTAAAAAAAAAAAAANTTGTTGCCACCACAACCAGGTCGCTACCGCTACGCATGTTTGCATTTCTGTTACAGTGGGGAAGCTTGCCCTTGGGCCATGGCAGGGCAGTCACTGCTTGCAGTCTGCAAGTGATTTAAGGAAAATCAGTCAGGACTCAAGATAATTGCTTGCATGCTACAGAAAAGTTTATTTTTGGCCTAAGAGCCAAGGAAGAGGGGCCAGAGGGTCCTCTGCCCTTGCCAGGTGCCAAAAGAGGACCACCCAGATTTGTCACCCATCTTTAACCCCTTGTCTCATACATATGCAAATTGGTCCATGAATACTCATCTTTTCAACATTATGTCATTTGCTATGAATCCTTCAATCAATTAGCTTCAGTGTTTTACATTCTTTTCCCCTTGTTGTTGTTAGCATTCAATTTTGTTTACCTTCACAGCCTACAGGACACCCTTAATATTCAACCTTAACTCTCTGGCCTTCTGAATGATTCTAAAGTCTACTAATCCTTCTAAAATTCACTAGAAATTCACTAAATTTTCACTAATTCACTAAAATCCCTAAATCTCTATGTTCTTAACTAACACACTAAATTTGTAATTTTCTGATTCTCCAAATAACAGGCACTCCCCGGGAAAGTGCTGTTGGGGACAAACCCTTGAGAGCACTGTGCACCAGGATATCCTGGTCCTGGTTCACAGTTGCTGGCGGAGCAGAGGGGGAAGGGTAGGCTAGCTTATGCTGCAGTCCCTGTGAAGGAGGTTGCAGCACTGTGGAAGCACTTTCCCTGAGGCTATGTATATCACCAGGTGCGCTGGGTGCCGGGCATGCAGCCCCTGGGGACACAGAAGAACACTTGGATTCTGTCACAGTTAGTGCTTCTATCAGCACCGCCTCCCTCACCTTGCTCCTAGCATGGGTAGCACTGGGAGATTATACACTGCATGTTATAAACCTTCCCTACCACATAACCTCGGCAACACTAGTAAGGGAGAAAACTATGGCTGTGCCCAGTGAGTGAGATGTGCTGCTGCCCTGCCCTGTGGGGGCATGTTTCATGAATGGCCAATTAATATTCGGTGAGAAATATTCTGCGAATCTGTGAAGACGTGAATCAGTAGGTGCAAATATGCAAAGTATTATTGTATTTATTACTATTTTCCTAAACTGTGTCGAAGTATTAAAAACATAGTGTTTCTGGAACTTATGAAGAATAGCACATTGCTCAAGAAACAATCTAATAAGTTAAAACTCTCTAAAAAAAAAAAAAATAATATGAAGATTTCCTTGGTTGTTTTGCCATGTATTTCCAAAACACCGAATGTGTGTTGTTAGAAGAAGAAATTAAGTATACATTTATCAGGTAGAATTTTTGATTTCTATGCTGAAACAAACCACCACCAGCAACTTCTTCCTTCAGTCTGTAAGCTTAAGTAATTTAAGCCACAAACCTTATCAGCCACTTCTTCAGGTAATGAAATTCCCCCCAACTCCAGTGCCACCCCCTTCACTTTGAGTTGACAAGTTCAGGAAGAGTTACTTTGCGCCCTGGAAGGTAGAGAGTGTGTGAGATGTGTACACTAGGGGTGTTAGATTATTCTGAGATGTTATTAAACAAACATTCTAACAATATGAAAGAAGAGGCACATCAGAGAGAGGCTGACCTCTCTGTCAGGTGGGCTGAGCTAGACTTCAGATTCTTTTCCACAAGTTATCTGTGTTTAACAGACCACTAAAATACAAAAAGTCTACAACAGATGTATGTTTCTGTATGTTTCTGGAACTGAGATTAAAAATCACTTAAATTTACTAAGTGTCTATGCAGTCTTGAAAAATGATAAAGTTCCTGGGCATTTCTTTTTTTAGCTGAAACCTTTCCAAATATGCCTGGTTAATCAATTCCAGCCAAATTCCCTCTGGTTTTCAGAAATTAAGAAGACAAGCCAAAATTCTGAGATAAAAGCAACCCTCTCAGCAGTGTAGCTGTAGAAGGTTTCTTTTGATAGAAAAGCCTAACTTTTTAATTTTATCCAGGTACTATGTGAAATCTTATTAAAAATAGCCAGCTCTAAACTATATACTTTATTTATTTATTTAGTATATTTTACATACATCTATATAAATATATTTGTCTGAATATTCTGATGAAGGAGAAGTGTCAAGGATCCTTGTTCTTACATCCTGGAGATATTATGTATATGTGCTCAGTTCTCATAATTTTCACTTATTGTCTCCTTTAGCTACTATAGGAGCCAAGATATGGGTCTAGATTGATTTTTGGACTAGACCATGTGACTATTATTATGTTCTGATACTCAGTGTCTATGCCCATCTCCATAGCAGACTATGCTTCTCTTTTAAATTGCGCTACCACTGGTGCTCCACATGCCTCAGTGTCAGAGTGGTTTTCCAAGTGACTGTTTAGCAGGCAACTCGTATCTACATGCACAGATTTATCTCTTGAGGTGATTCAAACCCCAATAAAACGCTCTTGTCTCAAGTAGGAGCAAAAAAAAGAAAGGAAAGTTGTTCCTGAGAGAAACATATTAAAAGATAATTTAAAAAAAAAAAAAATGCAAAGACCTGAATAAAAATATGCAAAAAATTCTGTAGTCAGCACTTATTTTTTCCAGATATTTCAAGAGTGGTTGTACTCCAGAATTTACACAGATTAGAAGATAAAGAAAATATAAGAAAGCAACTATTTTGAATTGTTTCATATTAATCCTTCCCATTGCTTCAACAGACTCCTCACTACTGATAAAATGGTAAACTTACTTTTGGGCGGCCATACACTTAAAAATATGTTTCCTTCTTTTATGTAAAATTTCTCAATAATATGCTTAAGTATAACTTCAATGTTCAAGAATACAGTATTATTAGTGAAATAACTTAGAAAACACAAACCTTAGTTAGATCTATGGTTTTTGAGCCTTAGGTTATATGTTGATTCCTTCAATAATTGAGTTTTATCTTCATAATTACTACAATAATGTAATGTGTATGTTCTCCCAAAACACACTTTGCCTTTAGAAGGGTATGGCCATGCAGTTTGCTCCACGTCATGAAGAGTGAAGTGAAGTACATGAAATAAATGACTCAATTAATGGCACTTAAAACATTTGAGTAAGAACAGGGAAATAAAGATACAATTTTGTTTTCCCTAAATCATAATGTTCCTTCTATTAACATTCATTTCAACAAAAATATTTTAAATACATAAATCCACACTGTTGCAAATGTATTTTTATAGATGTAAGGATTTTTTTCCAATAGAGAAGAGACATAAAAATTGTTAGAAGCTGTGAGAAAGATATCAGTGTACCAGAAAAAGACAAGTCTGAACTCCAGGCGAAGTTATATACATTATGACTAGTATTTAAGTGCACATTTAATCCAGACCATGTCAACACTTAATAATGTTGTTTAACTTGAGATCTGTAGACCCAAACAGTCACAGAATCACAGAATTAACAAAGTTGGAAAATACCTTTGAGATCATCAAGTCCAAACTCTTACCTATCACCTATCACCGTCGCATCATCTAAACCAGCAGCTCTAGAATACATACACGCAGGAAATTAAAACTCAAAGAAAGAGAGTGAGTCCAGAGAAAAAGGAATTGATTATTCATAGAAATCTTTTATTATATGAGATGATTCTAACCAAATTATTTTAGAATCCCATAATAAGGTGGTAATAATAGTTTAAAATGTTAAAGCATATAGCCAGTAGAGTGGCTATTTCACACATAACAGCACAAGGGGAAAGGAAAAACAGCCAAATAATGCCTGTCTCTACAAAAAATGCCATCACTGTCAGCTGAAAGGCTGAAAGGACATCTAACAGCACTCAGGAGCATGTTAATGTTTCTTGCTACACCTCACCTGACAAAACTGCAATTCTAGTGTGTATTTGCCTCTGTGTGCAAGAGGGGCAACAGTCTGATGCAGCGGCAAGTGCAGCTGTTCTGTCATGGGCAGACTGCCTCCAATCCCTCACATTCTGACTTCTCTCCATGCACCAGAGGATGTAAATCTTAGTCTATAACCATAATAAGATCTCAGACTGAGATGAGACCCAGTTTCTTATCTGGACCAAAGCTCTTGTGTCAGTGGACGTGGCTGTCCAG
>WEKX01023375.1:0-10506 GCA_013390025.1 Pitta sordida
GGATGCCCAGCACCTCAAACGAGGTCCTTCCCATAAAGCAGGTTTATCCATGCCGTTGGTTTCAGTTCTGTTATCTTTTTTTAACCTAAAAAAAAGTAGTCAGTTGATTAACTTTTTTCCCCCAATCCTACTTGCCTGAAGCCAGGACCTCTGGACTTACATACAAGTTGTCACGTTTTTAAAGCATCACTTGCTTTCTTCCTGTAGGACTTTTCAGAACTCGATGTTTCTTTGAAAAATACCAAGTCTTATTTATTTATTAGTAAAACTGAGCTTTATGTGTCTGCTGTTGGACAACAGGATCCAAACCACTGTCTACTCCTCTAGTTACTCAAAAAACCCCACAAAAAAACAAACCCAAGGTATCCCATGGATAAACAATAATTCTGTCTGTATCCACATTAGCACATGCAGAGCCTTCATCTCAGCAGTGAAGCTGCAGTGTGGCTGGGTAGCATACCCAGTGAAGCCTTCCTCCTTTCCGTGGCACCACCAGCATCCTTGAGTGCTGCTTCAGGCAATGCCCACCCTCCACCAGACCACTATTCATGAAGTAACAACCTCCTGTTACTCAAACACCTGTTGTGAAGCCTGTTTCATCAGGACAAATGCCACTGTCCAACGCATCCCACTGAGAATGTGGTTCTGTTCCCTTCTGCAGCTAACCCCATACACATCAAAGGAACACTCAGCCAGGGCAAGCTGCTTACAACAGCCAGGATCTAGCCCTGAATCCTAAGAGGATTCTTTCCTCTTCCAACTTCCATGGCTACACTTCAGTTACACAACCCCATGCAAATCCAGAATAAACCTGATGGCTCTTCTGTAGTAACTCAGGTTTAAATGCAGTTAGAATTACCCAAACCTATGCATGTTTTCAAAATCAAGCTATAAACCTGCAGGAGCAGCAATTAACACCTAGACACACAGCCAGAATCCCAGCCCATGGCACTAAGGCCGGATCTGCTGTAGCTATGCCATGCCCTGCCACAGGTACAGGCAAGCAAACCCTTCCTTCCTCCTATTCATCAGTCTATAATCTTAAATCCCTGGAGCCTTTATGGCTACACACTAACCCTGGCTCAGAGTATGTGTTAAAGCCAAGCAAAAAACCCACCAACACAAATCCATGCAAGGTCTCCTTATAAATGGTAAGTGAATTTTTAACAAATTAATTGTAAGGACACATGGATGAGCTGAGAACATGGGAGGCTGGTTTGGCTGAAGCAGAACTGGCACTGATGCCTATGGACTACAGCAACAGAGCTTAGAAATGCAAAGGTTTAATAACAACCATAAAACACTGTATCATTCAGTTTGGGATATCACAGTGAAACAGAGCAGAGAAGAAAAAACAATACCTGAAATTTGGGAGGTTTAGACATTTTCATTCCCATATTAAAATGCAAGTGTATTTCTGTCTGCTACCATCTATGATGCATCAACTGAGCTACATACCATTCAAGGAAGCGTAGGCTTTTTCCAAGGATGTTATCCGTCTAGGGGCTACAGCGCAAGTTAAAGGAAGACAAAAAAGAAAGAGAAAGAAAAAGAGTCATGAGTGCTGCAGCTTGGTTTCTTGGTCATAAACAAAAGCAAACGCCAGAATGACACTGTCCTTAGCAGCTTAAAATTCCTCCGGTCCTGAGGCCCCTTGGCACAGACACTTTCAGTAGCTAAGTAACTGCTGGGTGAGTTAGTAGTGAGCTGGACTCCTCACCTCACATCAAGGCTTGCTTTGTTTGGAATGTGCTTGAGACTGTGAGCATTCCTTGAGTTATGCTGCACTCCTGATCAGCTCAAGGTCTACATGAGGGGTCCAGAGCTGAATGGCAGCAGTTTTGGCATGTGCCAGAGCGGCAGCAGCTGTGATGCATGGCTGTTTCAGCACCAGAGGAAAAAAATATCTGAGGTTAAAGCAGATGTAAAGCAAACAGGCAACTTGTGTCAGTTCTGCAGCAATGGGGGGAAAACAGGAGAAAAAGGAATCCCTAAGGAGAGACTGGGGCTTGCCATTGACTCCGAAGTAACAAGCAATATTGAAAAGAAATTAATTTCCCAGAGAAAAGCAGCTGGGATGGGGCTAGGACCAGGATTTGCACGATGGGCAAATGGAGGAATGAATCAGCTCATCCCACTGAAGTCACAGCCACGGGGACAGTCGGTGGGGAGGTTGGGCCTGCAGCACCAGGGTGAGAAAGAGGCTCAGCAGGGAGGGTTTTGCTGCCAAACTGCAGTGCGTTTGCATCAGCAAACTGGAGGGGAATGGGAGAGAAGAAATGCATTTGTCCAAATTTCCTAAATATGATGCATTATCAATCTGAAGTAGTTCAAAGTATGTGTTCCACATTTCGAGCACGCTCAGGAAAGAGTGTGCATAGAACTCTGCTGATGCCCTTCTTGGGGACTGAGAGCCATTTGGTTCAGCAGCACCAAGGCAACAGAAAAATTCAAAGTTTTGCCGAGGGCAGCTGCAGACACAGATTTTGGTACAGACCCCAGACCCTCATGAGCTAAGGACTGAGCCAGTCCCTGCATTCTCAGGCTGCAGGAGGATAAATCCTGCCATAAGGGGTTGCAGCACTGCTGCTCATCATGCAGCAGGATCCTGTCCAAAAGTAAATGATGCTCTCTGCAGCCTAATCGTCCAAATTGTTGGCGACACCCTGCCTATGTGGGCACCCTGTGGGCAGAATCCACCACATCAAATGCTTATGCAAAGTGGAGGAGATGCAGATGGATCACACTGATGTTGGGAAAGCCAAGCTAGAGTCCAAATGAAGAGGGAACAAGGTCCTGACATGACTTCTGTCAAGGAGGAATGCAGATAGGAGCACCGGAAGGAATGCAAGTGGACTGCAGACAGTGAGGGAAGAAACATATGGCAGCATCTTTTCAATATGGATCAGAACCAGTTTACAAAGGGCAGCACAGCATTTCCTTTGGTTGGTAGCAACTCAAAGATATTTGCCTGATTTCAGACAAAGATTTCAAAGAGCTATTATGAAATCATACTGGTTAAGAAAGATAATTAACATTTGTTGTCCTGCTTAATACATGTGCTGCTTAACAATGAAAAGCATCCCACAAGTCTCACGGCCACCATGCTTCAAGGTATAGAGTGCATCCCAAAGTGCCAGACCACAGCCAGGATGGAGCAGCACTCATCTCACCATGTGATAAGCCCTGAAAAATGGGGGTGGGAGGTCTCTGAAGGACACAGCAGGATATGAGGGTGGCAGGGAGCAGGAAGGAGGTAAGAGCAAAGTGAACACAAGGGCTGGGATGAGCCAGGTGATGTTGCTGCCTTCTTGACAGCAAGAGGATGCTACAAACAGAGGCAAATGAGAAAAGGAGACCAAAATTAGGGAAAGAAGGTGACTGGAATCACAGACAGGCTTTGAAGCAACATAGCTACTCACACTACCTGCTTGAATTATAACCTTCATAATTACTAACGTGTATATTTACATATATGTTCAACCTGCTTGAATTTTCACCTTTAGACTAGAAACAGTAACCAGCTGAACACTCAAAAATAAGTCACTGCTCGTATAGAGGTTATATGGGGCTGATGGGTGATGAGAGAGGGGCATGGACCTCAAAAAGCAACCTGCTGATCGAGCAAGACGTGCTAAGCCCCCATCACTACTTTCCTCTCTTCCTTTTTTCTTGCTAGGAGTTTCCAATGTGAGGCATATCTTATCGAAGTCTTAAGGAGGATTGTGCTTTTGCGATTTAAAAAAGAAAAAAAGCATATATAAAAAGGATGCCTGGATGTGTGGGTTTTTTAATTAGAGAACACTGTCTGCCCTACTTTATTAATTAGAGTATAGGAAATAATCTATCATGGTGGTAGAGAGCTTGGGGAATAGGACAGATGGAGCTGGTGTACATCTTCAATAAAGGCACATAAAAACATACAGAAAGATTTTTTATGTGTGTGCTAGATTACTTATGCTTGATTTTTTTTCAAAGGCTCATATTAGGCCAGTTGTGTATCTCTGTGCCTCAGGAAAGAAAAGGATAAGCAGTGTTTACAGCACTGTAGCTTCCATTCCTGCTCATTCACTCCTGCTTAATGCTGAAAGATCATTCTGCTTTCAAAAAGGCATTTCCAAGGTCTTTTTGCAGAGCAGAGACTAGACTTTTTTTGCAGTGCAGAGAAAAGACAATAGAATCAAAACAAAAACCTCTGGATGCCAGCAGGGCTGTACTTCTGGGTTAATATCCCCAGAGAGCCAAGCAAGTGAAGTGCTGGTATCAGTGGTGTCAGGGCCATTGTCCCACCTTTAAGAGACTGCAAACCTGCACTGCAGAAAGTGTTTTTTCCAAAGCCCAGTCTCATTTTCCCCCAAATCCACCTCCTTCTGCAAAATGCATCCCTGCAGGCACAGAGCCCTCAGCTGCTTCTGTGCCGGCAGCTCCCCCATCCTCATTTCCCATTAGCCAGGAGATACCATCTCAATCGAGAAATTACAGATTGTTTTGAGAAGAAAGCATGTGAGATGCTCCGATTATACTGCAATCCTTTTATCTGTTTTTGTTGCACTGAAAAAATGGGTGTCCACAGAAGAGGGAGATCTGCAGTCATGCAGTTATTGGGAATGCTCTTTACAATGCAGGAGATGCACAACTTTCAAGCAAATCAAACCCCATAATTTAACCTAAAGGCAAATAAATCACTCCAAAATTATCCACAAAACTCATTAACTTCCCTTACATTTATAACATCACTTCCTGGGTTTTCCAATTTTAGAGACCTCTGCAATGTCATCCTGCCTAAGTATTGCTTTCATTTTATCCCTCCTCTATGAAATAAAAGAAATTTGTATTGTATTTGTTTTAATGCCAAGCACACTCCTGCTCTTCATTTTACATGGAAGGGCTTCGCTACACAAGATGGAGCTAAAAAGTACACTCTTGGAAGTTGGAAATTGTTTATTTTTTTTAAAGCAGATGAAAAGTGACGAAAGCCAAGGCAGTGACTGTACCACTGTGTTGCTATCATCCACTTGGGTAGAAGGTGGTGGAAAAGCAAACGACAGGTTAATTGCTGCCAATGGGCATTTTGGAGGGGGGCAAAATACAAACAGCTCTTTTCTGGAGGGGACGCTCCAGTTGTAATCTGACTACAAGAAAATAATCATAAATCCTGGAATTGTCTCTAAAGATGTGGCAAGTATGGGAAATTGTCTATAAGAAATTGAAATGTCATTTAAGGAAAACCCCTCACCTGTGACTGCTTTTAGTTAAAACCTTATTGGGAGGAGAGGGAGTGAAGCACCAAGCCTGGCAGGGATGCTGCGACCTGCAGAGCCCATTCAGGGTACCACAATACACAAAATGAAGTATGTCTTTAGGTTTGCATTAGAAGGGCCAGTCCTGAGGAGAGCATTCAGCTGGAGAAGGAGGGGAAAAAATGCGCATTGAAAAGAAAATCAATTTCCTCTATATTTCTATTTATCAGACTGCATCTCTCAATCAGGCAGCAGGTTGAAGTATTTGCCTTCTAATGTGATCCTTTGGTATTGTTGTGATTTGTGTTAAATCAGCATCTCTTAATGTAATTATACCAATTACAGCCAAGGAATAGGAAGACCAGATGTCGCTGGAGGAGCCATGTAATTCCATAGAAAACAGGAGTTTTGCAAAACTTGCATTTCACCAAGGGCTCATTTAAGGTCTGGCCTATGCAAGTCAGCACGTTGCTGCTTAGGACCAAAAGACACAAGTCTAAGGCCAAGGTCCACAGTCTCAGGGGACCTCCGGATCACTGGCATCAGAAGGAATAAACAGATGTTGAATGCAAGGACCATGCCTGAATTCTTTTGACAGCTTCTCACCTTTTGTTAGAGCTCTAACACCTTTCTGTAGTTCTCAATATAAATGTTTTCCTCTCTGCCATATTTGTCTTTCCTAAATTGTGCCATTGCCATGCAGGCTGGCCGAGGAAATGGGAAGCCATGAATAAAGATTACAAGGTTCCTTTCGCCCATCTGTGCTCTTCCAACCGTTGTAATTACAGACATTTAAAACGGAGACAGGCTTTTACCCACGTTTCTGAGAGGAGCTCGCTTTTCTGGTCAGTCTAGAAATGAGAGAGAGCTACTGCAGGGACACATGGCAAAGGACACATGTCTGGGATGCTGATTTGAGCAGCTGTGCATGGACAGCAGCCCAGACACACTATAGAATGCTCACAAGCTGGAGTGGGTTTTCACTGCCATGCTGCTGCAGTCCAACATGGACCATTTCAGTTAATCACCTCTTCTCATGATCATCCCTTGCCACCAAACCTCCCAGCTCATTGCAACACAGATTTAAGAAAATGCTTAAGAAAGTATGTGCTTTCTTAAATAGAATACAGGTCCCTCCCCTAGATTAGGTCTTGAAAAATGCCATCATTTCAAGGAAACAGCAGTATGGGTCATGCTAAGGCCAGTCTCAGGCAACAAATGCACCAAACAACAATAAAACCTAAGTGGGAAACCCAGGAAAGTGAAGTTGGGTCAAATTTCCTCTAGCTGGTAATTATCGCTTGCCATCCACAATCTACAATTCCCTTACCACCACTAAAAACCTGGCAAATGCTTAAGTAAAAAGGCATCATCTCTTACCGGGTTTAGGGATGAGTCCTTGAAAAGGCCTGTGAAAAGTAAGGAAAAAAAGGAGATTTAAAATTAAACGGTACTGGAAAGCTAGCATGCCTGGACCAAATATCCTCCTGTGGCCCAGCGAGGGCTGGGGATCAGCCAGTCCTTCACATGCTTTGGCACAGCTTATGTGAGACCAGCAGAAGCTCTGTGGGGACGAGGTCCCTGCTCAGGGTAGCATGTATGCCCTGCCCTGTTGGTAAGAAGACAGGCAGCATGGTCCACGAAGAGGGTGATGGAGCCACTCTTAAGTCCATTTTTCCCCTGTCTCACCTTAGTGTGATACACAGCTAAAGTGTTTTAAGTGCTTTTCCCCTCCCACTTGTGTCCATCCCCTCTTGCTGTGAAACAGGGGACCCTGACATGAACAGGCAGTGCTAAAGTACTGCCCTGCATCAGCAATAATCTGTTTCATGCCTCCTAAAAAACCAGCTGGGATTTCTCTGCCAGCACACCGATCACATAGAGCACCTTTTCATCTTGCCAGTGCCTTCCCTACTGTCTCCCCTCCTTTCTGTTGACTCTAGAGGCCAATTTAATTGCTGCTTTGAGGGGCTGGAGGCATTTACAGCATTTACAGACTTGCCCCAACGGCGCTGCAGAACAGGAGGTGCATTTAGCCAGGCTCCCTCCTCTCCCCCTCCGCAGGATGGCTGACACGTCTCACCATGTACCTTGTCACAGTGAACTTGATTTTATCAGCGACGGCCAGTATCCTCTCCAAGTTTTGTGAGCCAAAGGTGCAGGGCTTCCTGAAGGGGATCCCAGGAGGCAGTCCCTCTATAATCACTGACCCTGGATTGCTCTTGATCCGCTTGTAGGGTACTTGCACAGGATATTTAATCCCTAAGGCCTCACCTGGGAAAGAAGTCAGTGGTAAGTAAGCAGTGAATGTGTGGCATGCCAGGGATGTAATTTCTGCTGAGGGTTTGACTCCATTGCCAGCCTCATCAAGGCATGGCCCAGCATGGGCAGCCTGCTAGTTCAGCATTAGATCAAAGATCAACACTTTCAGGCTGCCTCCATGATGGCAGTAGCAGGGTACCAAGACAGGCACTCTTGCATCAGAACCAGTGGGGCCAAGGAAAGGTACCATTCTGCAGGACAATGCCCACGCACTGCAGTGGGAGGGATGGAAAGCTGCTGTTCTTTGCTTTTTGACATTATTTTAAGATGAATCCATAGGCATGTTCCCTCTCTTAGGTCTGGCTGCAGGACTGAGGGTACACGTCTCCTTGCAAGTTATCACAGAATCACAGAATATTATGAGTTGGAAGGGACCCACAAGGATCATCTAGTCCAACTCACCATCTAACACCCGTACAGAGACCGAGAGCACATCCCAGAGCAGTAGCACAACCTAGTTCCCTCACAGTCTAGCAGGCCACTCTGAGCCGGAAGGGACGCAGGACCATCCAGCCCCACAGCCCCTAGCTAGACCATGTCACTAAGCTCCTCATCCAGTCTTCTCTGAAACACCTCCAGGGACGGTGACTCCACCACCTCCCCTGGGCAGCCCATTCCAACGTGCAATCACTCTCTCTGTGAAAAACTGCTTCCTAACATTAAGATTAAACCTCCCCTGGTGTAGCTTGAGGTCGTGCCCTCTCGTTCTGGTGACATCAGCCTGGAAGAAGAGGTCCACACCCACCTGGCGGCAACCTCCCCGCAGGTAGTTGTAAACAGCAATGAGGTCACCTCTNCCCTGTGGGACTCCGCTGGTGACTGGCCGCCAGTCAGATGTTGCACCACTCACCACCACCCTCTGAGCTCGCCCTTCCAATCAGTTTGTAACCCAGCATAAAATGTTCCCTTCCAGTCCTGCCTCCGGATTCACAGGTTTTGGGTCTTGGGGTGGTCCTGTGGAACATTAAATCCACAAATACTGGCCAGACATTAATATGGCAAATTATTGCCAGAAATATGGCAGTTTGGAATACTGTGACATCCCCTGCTCCTTCCAGGCAGCCAGAAGCATGGCAGTTTAAGGGTTTTTTCCCTTCAACTCCAGCAGCTAGCACTGGAAGGAGCACATTGCCCAAGGCTATTCAAATGCACAAAAGCAAGAATGCAGCTTGGCTTGACTGCTGGCCTCCTCTGCCTACAGCCATGGAAACAGTAACACAGACACACACTGTCTCAAGGCCTTGCAGGACTATAAACCACCAGACAACCTTTGCAACACTTATAAGGGAGCCATCTCTGCCTGTCCCCAGCAAGCGAGAAGTGCCATCCGCCTGCCCTGTGGGGAGCGGCGGCGCTGCTCCTCTGTGAAGCAGAACAACTGTGCATGTGTTGATTTTATGCGTATATTTATGAATAACTGATTAATTAATTTTTTGCAAATAGGTGAAGCCGCAAATAATTATGTGCAGATAGTCAAGGTAAGAGTGTACTTGGAAACCTTGCACGTCTTACCCCTTCCTAGAAAATGGAGTCTTGTGGTTCTGGCCAGGACAGGGTTAATTTCTGCAGTCAGAAGGGGCCATGGCTAGGACCCCGAAGTTATTAGGTGACAATGTTGTGTGGTCTGTTCCCCTGGTTGTGGTACCTAACCATGTATATACACCCTATATTTGAACCATGTTCTACTTGCAGTGCTCTTTTTCAGAACAGGTAGAAGGATCAGAATTGTTTTGTTGCTGTACTGTGGGATATCAGTTTATGATGTGATAACACTAATGGCAATGAGGGTCATTTGGGATGTGTGTTCAGTGTTGCTCTGCCCCAGCCTTGGGTGCTACCTCAGAAAATTCTTTAATAATCATACCCAGCCTGGGGGGGGGGAACAGAGGAGGATGATTTTCCCCAGCTTTTCACCCTGTTTTCCTCCTTCAGACCTGTTACAACAGCTTTTCAGGATGTTGAATTCCCTTTGGATGTCATGAAAGCACATTCTTGTTGCTAGGTCTGCCAGGTCTTCTTAGTGCCATCCACACCTTGTTTAGAGTTACAAAAGAGACTTTTAGGAGGGTCATTCAGGGATCTATGCAGAGAGTGGGTAGTCATGGGTGGCACGAGAGGTGAGAAAAATGGTCCAGTTTTTCAGTGGCTATTCTCCTCAAATTATTCTGCTTCCAATTTGGAAGTTTACTTCTGAACAACTACAGGACACTGATAAAGCGGCAGGATATTTGAAAGAAAAATGCTGTGGCAGTTCCAGAGAGGTGCAAAGTTATGCAATGTGCTGGGCCCTGGCTCCTATTTATTACACTGCTAGATACAACAGCACCCTCAGGGGGAAAAGGAGGAGGAGGAGGAGGAGGAGGAGGAGGAAAGCAGACCAACAGGTGCTGTGACCACTCAAACTGCAGACAAAGTAGAAGCACCTTCTGTGCTGGTAGCAATCACCCCTGCACAGAAGAAATCCCAGAACAAATCACTTTGCTTACTGAGGGATGAAGAGGAAGTAGGGCCCTCAGAACAGGAGGAAGAGGCAGGGCCAGAGATAATCACCTGATCCCTATCCCTGGGTGAGATATGCAAAAAAATTTCTACTGACAGTCAGGAGAGCCCTTGGTGACCTGGCTCCAATGCTGGGATATCACAGCCCAATATATGAAACCAGATGATAGTGAACTGGGATCCCTGCCCCAGGACATAGGCATTGACAAGGGTGTTGGGAAGAGGACAGAAACTCTCAGCCTCTGGAGGCAACTCTGTCAAGCATAAAGAAAAGATATTCTCTCAGGGATGATCTAAGAGTGCACCCAAGCAGGTGCAACACCATAGAGAAAGGTATCCAGTACCTGAGAGAATTAGCTGTGCTAGAGGTAATCTGCAGGGATTTGAATAATGAGCAAACTCCTGTAGATCCAGATGAGGTCTGGTGCACATACTCCACATGGTG
>WEKX01023376.1:0-88678 GCA_013390025.1 Pitta sordida
TCTGTGATTCTGTGATTCTGTATAGATAGGGCTAAAGCATTAGAATATGGGATATATGTATATACCTAGGAAAAAAATTGCCTAATTTTCTCCCAATTCCTGCATCTCTACCTTTCTTATGAGAAAAACTCATGTCAAAGCCGATGCTCTAAATTTCTAATGAATTATCTAGCAGTTGCTTTTAATAGAAACATTTAATGTAGGTACTTTTTGTCCTATCTCCCACCTTCTCTTTAAGACCAGAACACCCTCCAGCTATTTTCTCCATGGCTGGAACTGCCCATCCTGCACAGCACCTCATGGCAGTGTCTAGGTCCATCCCTGCCAGGGATGTCATCATTCTCGTTTCTAGCCATTCATGAAAAAACACATTGCAGAGGTTAATTGGCTGCTACTGCTCTCCCAGCCCCAGAAAGACAGATGCAGTTTAGCAGTGTGGGCTGTTAGGAACTCCTCTTCCTCTGCCCTTGCCCTCTCCACCTCAATGTCCTCTCTTCCAGGGGAGTCATTTGTTATCTGCTTAAAAGTATTATCATGAGTTTCTAACCTTAAAGCTGGAAATACTCTCATGGAAAGGGGGAAAACAGAAGAAAAATGCTCAGGGCGAGCTGGCTGAGGATTCTGTCTTCTAGCAGGTTTTTATGTGATCTTGAATAAGTCTTTGATCGTGACTGAGGACTTGGTTACCACTGTAGTACAAGTGTTAATAATATGTATTAACTGGCTTATGGTGTACCTGTGCATGTGTTTGCATGCAGAAAACAGAGGGAAATTAGATGTTCAGTAAGTATCTCTGGAAGCTTTTGTCAAGACAATTTTTCTCTAGCCAACCTATTCCTCAAAGCAAAGTGACATATATGTACCTGTATATAAATATATTTAATGCAAGCTTTATTTTTTCACCCTTGCAGTACCCCAGATACATATCAGGGCCTATGACTAAAACTATTAAGCTTTGTCCAAAGTGACTCTGCCTCCTAAAATCTATCTTACAATTTGATTTCTTTTCTGTAATAGATTGATATTTCTGCTATTCCCAGTTCTTGCTGGAAGGCGGCTTTTTGGGTTTTTTTAACTTAATATTCAGAAAGTCCAGACTCAGCACTTAACCTGAACTTAAAAATCCAAAGTTCAGTCAGCATGGACTTTGCATCCAGCAAAGGCTTCTACTACATTACCAGTTATAACTGTTCTTAATTTACCCAACAAAGCAGTCTTTCATTCTATCAAGTATTTCCTCACTGGGTCATTTAATTATAACACATCGGCATCCTTTCCCATCTGGTCATCAGAGCTGACAAAATGGCTCTGAGGGCGGTGATCAGAGGACACAGAAAGAGGTGCAAAGTGCTCCATTATGTTTTGATGACACATTTAGTTACAAAGTGCACATAATTTACAGGTCACCTTGTTCTGGCCATCATTACACAGACACTGTTCAACTCCTGACGCAGATGTGCATCAGCATTACAAAGCAAGGTAAGGACCTGTAAATCCCATTTGTTTTTACAAAATGCTGACTACTGTCTTTAGGAAAGGATGGATCAAAAAAAGCTCCAGTATAAAGGCGTTTAAAATGGGAATCTGAATGAGGATACAAATTCCATTTGATACATAATCAAATGTCAACAACAACAAAACCCGTGGATTAGGAAATAAAGACATATCAGTAAAAATAAATGCGACTTGCTCCAGTTCTTCACACAACATAATCCAACAGGTGTCTGAAGGCAACATAATGCAACAGGTAACATAATAGCACCATGTACTCGAGCTTCTTCAGGTTCACGCTCTAATGGCCTGAACAGTGACTCCTGTTCCTTTGTGTCATTGGGTCAGCACATCTGAATCTCAAACACACCATTATCCTGGAATTTACTCTGCCTTAGCCTGACCAGATTTTTTATTAGGGTGTAAATCGGAGCAAGTTGAGGAATATGCCTTAACAATTCACCCCAAGTGAGTTTGCAGAATATCTGCAAGCGACTGAGACCTTCTCCCTGACTAATTTGTCATCCAGGAACAGGCATGCCCACACCTTGGGCGGCTCAACAGCACTGCCTTGTGCTGTGCAGACAAGCCAGCTCTGTGCAAGGAGCTCCAGGAGGGGCTGGGGAATTTGTGCTCCTTTACTGCACTGGCAATCTCTGTTTCAGCTCCTGGGAGTACCTTCTCATGGTGTACCAGCTTTGGGTTCCCACCTCTCTTCTATTGCACTTAAAGCCTTATTTATTATGAAATTATTGTCACAGCAAATCCATTCTCTGACTTCTGAGGCCAAATATTAGTACCAGATAAAATGGCAGTGCATAAAGCTATTACTCAAGAGATGTCTGTGTAATACAGGAGGCACCACTCATAGTGGCTGGCATGATCAAAAGTAGAGTTTAAAACACTCAAAACAATTTCCGTATTTCTTGGGACTTGATGACTACTTGAGAGGAGCTTGTATGGTCAGAAGCACAGGCAAAGTCATTAACCTCTGCTGTCACATAGGAAACGTTCTCCCCTGAAGCTGTCATCACAATGTTATACATAATCTAAAAGATGGAGATAAATACATAACTCTATAGCGGTCTTTATTTTTCATGAGCAATGCATTGCCAGTTAGTATTTTCACAGTACTTTTAGACGATTAATGCCCAGGATATAGCCAACCTGGAGGCAAAATTATCACTTCCAATTTAATTTGTTCCATAATAATTGCTCACTGGCCATGGAGGCCAAAATATATTGAGGAACAGTTTTTAGAAACCCTAAAAACTTTTAGGTTCTTTGGACCGCAACGTTATTTAGTCTATGTGGTGATATAAATACGTCTCTTCACCAGCTACAAGCCTGAAATGCTCTGCCTTCTTCCCACCCTTCACCTGTGTGGCTGCTCTTGGATGGACAGTGGAGAATGTGCAAGTTGGTAACAGATGACGCTTCTGATCCCTGGGGGACTTTATCTGGCACCTTGACTTATGCCTTGTCATCCGCAGATTTAATGCACAGGCTTCTTCTAATAAACAAATTCATACGTTTGATATAAATTGTTAAGCACTTGATTTAGGTTTTTTAAATTTTTCCTTCTAGACATCTAGCTTTGGACAACCAGGTTTGAAAATACGAGCCTTAGTTGTAACCTGCGTCTCCAGTGGGTTGATTTTTGACACAAAGGTGAGGTTTGTCTCCTCCAGAAAGTACACAGGTGACGTGAGAAAATAATTTTGGCCCCCTAAAAATTCTTTCCATCTCTAAAAACAATTTCATGGGGAAGTTTCCAAATGAGACAGAAGTTTCTAAGAGTTAATAAAGAACAGAAGACATGCTTCACCACTGCTATGTGGACAGAGCCAAGCTATTTAAATTCCCTTAGTTTTCTAGTTTATGTCATAGTGTATACTGTTTGATGGACAAAATTCCTAATAATTTGTTTGGTAAACAAAAAAGGTCCTTTCATGTTTATTAGGTACATTGATCTTTTTTCCATGACCTTCAGATAACCAACCACAAATCTAATCTCTTTTTGTTTTGGTTTTTTCCCTACTATCTGGTGAAAGTTAATTGTTGTAATTATTAATCTGTCAGTTTGCTGCCCATGGTGAGAGACTGCAAACAGAAAGTAAGAAAGGAAATGCCGACGTCTGCTAGGTCCAACTGAACTTTGAATATCTACAATACCATGGGCAATGGCTATGGATCCTGAGGGTCATGCAAGATATGGTGATGCATGAAACCCGAGGTAGGGCTTGATGCAGAAAATATTGGCTAAAATGTTAAAGGGTCTGTGAGGCAAGGTATTGTAGTAGTATTAACAAGGTTGGAAGAGACCTTGGAGATCATCAAGTCCAACCTGTAGCACAACACCAACCCAAGTGAGTGTAACAGCCTTTCTGGCCTCAAAGGCTGTGACCACAAATGGATAAAGCAGGCAAATGGGGCCTGTTTCCTTGTGCTTGGCACAGCACTGGCTGGCGATGGAGAACGAACAAGAAATTTAGGCCACTTATTCACTCCATGTGGACCTGGCAGTCCCCCAGACACCATGAATGATTTATTAGATTTAAAGCACCCAGGCTTTTCCCTCTACCACTGTGGCTGCTGTGCCACGGGCAATGTGGGCTGGAGTTACTGCAGCTGCTCCTCTCCCTGCACTGACTCACCCGTGCTGGGGATCCTGCAAGTGCCTGAGTCACCCACTACAGCTCCTTCACACAGAAACAGAGGTTTAGAAGGGGGACCCCAGCCTCAAACAGGGCCTGCCTTGGGGTTTCCTCAGATTCAGACACGTGCTTGGGCAGGACACAGCCCTTGGTATCTGGGAGGACTTTGGGGACCTCCATGTTGCCTTGCAGCCAGTGGGAGAAGGATGACATGGAGTAACATCCCCTGTGACAGAAGCAAGTTGTGGCTCCTATGCATTATTAAATGGGATGAGGTCTTGGTACCTCAGCACAGGAGGCATTTTGCTGTTCAGCTTGCTCATGGCATGGCCAGAAGAATTGCCTGTTTGGCATTTGGTTTGAGGTGACCACCAGACAGTTGCCCCAGCAGGAAGGGACGGATGCAGGGTCTACTTGCTGGGGAATGAATGGATGCCAGGGCACCACCTCCTTGGCTAAAACTAAGTGTCTGCTGCTCCCCTCAGATGTGGTTTGCACTTTACCAGAAATGCAGCAGCTGCTGGGCCTAAAGCAGTTGTTTGGAAAAGAAGGAAATTTAACCCAGACCATGGAGATTTGCAATAGCTTCTCTTCTTTCTTTCTAGTGTTAGGCATCGTTGAGCACCTCTGGTACATTCTGGAAATCATTGGTGGTTAAGAGGCATGCAGGAATCTCCTGCATTTTGGGTGAGTTAGCTGGGCTCCAGGGTAGAGGTATCTACATGCCACGTCAACGCACTGTCCTGATGGCAGTAGACAAAACATCTCATGCCTATCTATGAACATTCCATCTGTATTTTGATGGTGGTCACTGTACAGACAGTTTGCTGATACTTGGCATCTGGCTTCACTGTTTGGATACACCTGCAAAGGAGCTTTAAGTGTTTGGAAAGTTAGAATGAAGATACAATATGGGATATGTTAGCTAAATAGAAACAACTGGAATGGAAAACATCTTGAGTCACTAAATTCAATATCATAGTAACATAATCTGATTTGGGTTAAAATCTAAGGATTAGAAATTCTGAAGTTCCCCTCGGGACCTAGACTACTGATAGTGAGATGAGGAGAACTCAAGAAAAATGAAATAAAAGAGAGAGACTAAATAATAAGAGTGATGTGCTTTATGAATAGCAATAAACTACCTCCAGACCCACAACACACGACAGATATGTTCACTGAATTCATATGCCTCATCTGGGAAGTTTTACTCTTTTCTCTGTCTCAGGCCTGTGACTGAAGCACAAGTACACTTGCTTTGAAGGAAAATGTTCTTGCATAAGGGCCAGAGTACGGTGCTGTGAACTGTCGTGCAATGTGTAGAGACTCTGCTTGCCCACACCACTTTTGCTAAGAGATTACAGGTTCATAGTAACACCCAGTGCCTTTACAATTTTCCTGGAGCCTAGTGAGGCAAAGCTACAGTCGCATTAAAAATTAAATGGAAAAAGCAGTCATAACTTGTAGGCAAACACAATGAATGAGCAATAATGGGCTGGCCAAGTCTTTGAGGACATAAATCTTTCCATCTGAGGCAGCCAAAGGACTTTGTAACCGTATGATTAGTGCTTGCATTTTGGTTGGATTGGAATGCAGTTAAGGATGTTGTGGGTTCATGTCTGCTTGCGGCAGGTAGTGAAAACCAGAATGAACAGTGTCCAGTGGATCTCAGGATCTCTTCTGTAACTATGGACAAAACAACTGTCAGGGCTCCTACACCATAAAGGAGAAACAAAGAGAGGCATGGCTTATGATTGGAGTTGGGTACTGAAGGGAAATGCCACTTTGAGTCATATTTTTGATGCAAGATTCCCCAGCTCTTGTGCTCTCTCTCTCTGTCTCTCACACACACACAATGGGTTTGTCACGGACATTCACCTCCTGGCGTGTGGGAGACCCGGGTTCAATTCCTGCCAGGGAGACAGTGTTAAGAGTTGGACTCGATGATCCTTGTGGGTCCCTTCCAACTCAGAATATTCTGTAAATTCTGTAAACTTCAGCAGCAGCTGAAGCTGTCTCATCAGAGCCAGCTCAGGTCCAGCCCAGCTGTGATCCACACGGCACCTCAGAGGCTGAGGAGAGCAGGACTGGTTTAAATCCAGTTTGCTTGCCATGACTCCAGTTCAACAGCCTCAGGACAACTCTGAACAACAGTGGCAGTCACGTTAGTAAGATCATTGTTAAGACTGAAGTGGTGTGTGAGAAAACAGTGAAGGTTATTCTCTAAAGAGGATTATACCAGTTCTTCTTCTCTTTCTCCTTTAATGGCAAGTTGTTTGACGTATGACTTCCTACAATGGCCTAAGATGAATGATAGAGAGTTTTCTTACCCTTCCAAGACATTAGCTCAGTTTATTTCATTTCTATTGTCCTTAAAGATCTGGAAAGCTCTCTAGATAAACATGGACTGATTGAGGCCATTTATTGTCCGGTGTTCCTGGGACTTTATTTTTTTATGAACTAAACGATTGTCTATTGCCAATAGTGACTTCTAATCAGCTGAAAGAAGGCTGTAAATGTTCAGAAAGTACATAAACTTATAAAATTAATATTTTGATCAATAATGGCTGGCTGATATATCACAGGTCATAGCCGTCTTCAGAGACAAATGTATTTTTTTCTAGACTATTTATTGCTGTTTCCAGAAATCAGCATAACTAATCAGTGGTAAAATACTCTCTCTGCATACATATGTCACCCATTAAAACCACCGTCAGAAGATCTGATAGGAAGTCAGTAGACAGCCTGTTACAGCCAAGGTGATAATAAGAATTTTTTTCTCACTTTCTTTCCCTGATTGCTCCTGGGCATTAGGTAATTTAGGGTGCCAGAACTGTATGTGTTCTGACTCATTTTGAGGCTGCAGATGTTTCTTTGCCCAAAGCTTGTCTGGAGACAATGTGGTAAGGCCTGCAGGGCTAAAGGTGCATGGGTTTCATATGTTGCAGCCCAGAAGCTGACATCATCCTTGACAACCTGTATCTTCCTGTCTTTAAGGAGAAGATGTCTATTTATACATGGATCCACTGTATATGACCTTCAACTTGAATCCAAACTGAGGTCCAAATTCATATCTGTTGCAGAGTTTAGACACAATTCTAGTGGGAACTTTTATTTCTTCAAGGGAAATTAAAATGTTTGAAGACAACATAATCAACTGCTTTACTCCAGTCTAAGGCAGCAAAATATTTTCCCATCAGCTTCCACCAGAAATGCTGCATGGTTTTGACTCTACTGCAGTAGGAAAGGCACGAGTGTGGAGAAATGGGAACTTTCTTTCCTCAAAAGCTAGATGGCACAAGACAAAGAAAGAGCTCTTTATCTGAACACACCAATCTGGTTTGTCTTCCCAGTCTGCCTCCCTTAAATCTCAACATCTCTCCCTTCAAGTATCTCTGTCAACACTTTGGTGTCCAACATTAATGATTAATAAAAAGAAAAATAAGGTGATATCATAAGTGTCCTAAACTCTTCTCATGCTGAAAATCTGTTCCGTTTTATTTTGCAGTTGCATAAGCAACAAGAACTATGTATCATTACTGGAGTTTTTTTGTTGCCTGTATAGTACTCACACTACAATAGAAACCAGACACTTCATCTTCTGAAAGCATCAACAGCTTGACCCCCATCACTGGCCTTTATAATTCAGTTATTTTTAGGGCTGTTTTTTCCTCTCTGGCTAGGAGCTAATACACTCTCTCCTGTGATCTCTGAATCTCTTCCAGAAAGTGCCCTGACCTTATGTCAGGAAGCACCTACTTTCCCTGGAGCCATGGGCTCAGCACAGCACAGCTGACTCGTTTTGTGACACTGGTTTGACCTCCACATGGTCTGAGGGCTCAGGGCTTGACAGGAAGGGGGAACCCAGACTTACTCCATGGACTGTCCCTCTTGCACTGTGCTGCTGTCACACCCTGGTCAGCACAGTGCAAGGCTGTGAGCTTACCTTCCTCCACCCCACCATCTCCATCACCTTGCTCCAACAGGTGATAAGGGAGCCAGGAGCGTGGGTACTTCCTGGGTGTGGGGAGATTTGTTGGGCTTGGTCTTCTCATGCAGGTGCTGGAGGGAAGATTCTTGTCTTCTTTGGAGCACAGAGTAGCTGCAGGCACAAACCAACCACTTGTGTGGGGAAGAGTGGGGGATGATCTTTCACATAGACCTTTCATATGGGATATCCCCTTGCTGTGAGAATGGGTTAGAAATCAATTGTGAGTAGGAGTTTTCCCTGTGCATTAACAGGAACATTTCCCTGCCTCCTTCCAGCTTTGCATGCCTCCTAACATTCTGTCTTTTATCCTCCAGGTAGCTGGATCCCTGTGAAGCACTCTGAGATGAGAGGCTCTGTAAGATACCGAGACTGATACCAGAACTCACTGTTTTCTGGGAGTCAGTCCAGTTCCAGGTTGCTGTGTGTGACAGCAGAGTTAGCTAATGGTGCTGAAAAGGTAGGGCAGTGAACACTGAGTTCTTGCAGCCTCTTTGGGCAAAAGAATTTTGTAAGAAGAGTGATTTTATGTTACATATTACCCTCTCTGGCATCTTCTTGTTTCTTTTTTTATAAGGTATCTGTCAAAATATATTTCTGATGCCCTGCTGTAACATGCCAAATTTCTTCATATCTGATGTTTTAAGTTTAACTATATTTATCTTGTTTATGAAAGCTGACAAGTGATACAGCCATAATAGTGCCAGCAGAAATTGCACAGCAATTTTACTTGGGTTCTTTTCAAGTCAGTGGAACTGTTAAATGAGATTAGTGCAGTAGAAGGGTTTATGGTGGCCGTGAGAAACCAGATAGACACATATCGCAGAGAACCAGCAATAGACTAAGAGGATCACATACAGAGACATTGTGCCAAGGAGGGCTTGGCAGGATAACACAAGTGCATCTTTTAGCTCTGTGGAGCTGTGTCTTACTGTACTTCTGATATGCTTCTCTTCTCATCCCACCAGCTGTCACTTCTTTTCCTTCTCCAGCCCTTCATACATCTTTCAGTGCCTTATTCTGAGACTGGTCATGCTTGTAGCTTGATGAGGTTTGTTAGGAGTAGTGGGTAACTGGAAACAATGGTGCCTATTTTTCTCCTTGCAACCCTTAGCATAGCCCAAGGAAATCTGTGTATTGGTGGCTACAGCTTTATTTTGTTAGCTCTGTTTTCCCTGTTAAAAGAAAATGCCTTAGTAGGACTGCAACTCACTGCTGAAGTAGTTAACTTCATAGGTAAAGAAGCCAATTCTTTCTCTTATATATGTGAAGTGTTGTTATGTATGTTATGTTACAATATGTTTTATACATATGCATGTGCATTTGTTGTTAGACATGCAAGTCCCATTGACCCCCATCAGGGACTGAACCCAGAAGCTTCTAGAGCAAAGAGCATCTTTATGTATACTTGGAATCTTGGCAGCAGACTGCTGCCTAAGTTCCCATTCCCTCTGGAGCAGACATAGCCAACAGCAGCTCACACAAGGACTCATTGAGATGTTGTTCTGAGGTTCCAGCTGGGGTGCAGTCCTTTTTTCCCCGACTGAGTAGAAACCCAGCTCATGCTCTGCTCATTTCCTAAAACTTCCTACATGCCATGAAAAGCTATTCATATTTCAGCCCCAGTGACAGGCAAAGGGCAAAGCTGGAAGCGTGTCCAGCTACCAGGTGGAGCAGGCAGATAATTTAGCTCCAGCAGAGATATAGACCAATAGACACAATGAAGATGTAGGGAAGGGAGGAGCAGCTGGGCAGTGGGCAAGCCTGTGAGCCTTCCAGCTCTCTGGGACATGGTTTGAATTTGTTCCAGCCATTCAAAATGATCTTTCACTTCTTGGCAGAAGCTCACGAACTTTCTTAGCTAAGCAAAGAAAGCACAAGTCTCCATTGTGCTGGATAGAGACAGACACTGGTCATTTGATTATTGTTGTTGAGAACATAAATGAGTGCAATGTTGCAAATGCCACTGGAGGAAGTGAGAGGCTCCCTCATGAAGAGGCCTTGGATGTTATTTGTATCCAGAAGCATCATGAGATGAAATCATAATTCTCTGGCTGAGTGGCCATCCCCACACTTTGACGTGTTGCTTTTTAACTGCATTCAGGAGACTCCTGCTGAAAGCAAATCATTTCTTTATCTGTCTGTTAGTAATATATTTTCCTTCTGTACCATCACATTTTCCTTATGGATACAGATGCTTTGCCACGATGCTTACAGGCTGTCCCTTGCAGACCTTAGGAATGGTCTGTACCTACACCTAAGAAGTTGCTTTCCATACCCTAAATACCTAAAGAGCTGAACAGAAGGATTATTCTCCAGAATTTACAGATGGTGAACAGAGGCACAGATAAACTACATAACTTCCTTGTGGTGATTCTGGAAATCTGTTACAGAGCCTGGCCTTGGACTGATGTCCCTGTGCCAGACTGCAACCACAGTCTGGCCTTTCTCTCTGAAGGTACATATTTATAGAATTTTAAGGTCAGAGGAATGATCACTGTATCTAGTTTGACCTCCGCTATGTCAGGTCCAAGAATTCCTTTGATCAAAGTGTATTTTACGGAATAGAAAACAGTCTTGATTTGAAGACACCAGGAGATAGGGAATAATTTTACAACTTCCCTCTGTACTGTTCCACTGGTTAATCATTTTTGCTGCTGACTTGTTTTTCATATGAATGAATCTGGCTTTAATTTCGTTCCTGTGATGCTTCTTTTCTGCTAGATTAAAGGGGTCTTCTCTATCTATATTTTCTTCCTCTCCTTTTCTTGTGTCTGGAAAGCAGTCAGGTTGATGAGTTACTTGCTGCTGAACCCTGGGAATGTGTTTCTTCCACCTTGTGCCTGTCATTGGTATTTCCCCTTCTCTTTTATAAAGCACTAATTCTAAAGTTTTAAAAAAATTTGTGGGGGAGAATGGAGTCAGCAAGCAATACTCTCTACTTCCAGGTGGAGTGGGGAACATGTAACCAAAGGAAGAGAATTGACAGCACTGATGCCAAATTCTGCTCTCATTCATATTTCAAGTGATACCATTTGAAACTTGCTTCTGTTAGGTATGGTTATGGGGGGCTACCTTCTATTAAGTGGAACTACCATATGAATACCTGCTACTAGATATTGTATTACATGGGACTCCAGTCCTGGTGTGACAAACCAGTGTTGCAATGAGGCTTCTCGTTCTGGGACAGAGAATATGCTGTGGACGATTTCTGATAAGAAGAAAGTCCCAGAACTTCAGAACTTGTCCTTTCCCCATTTACTGCAGGCAACATACCACTAATATTACATTACAGTGTTTTCTTGTGTACATTGGAATGATATGAAATATATAGTAGGGAAAATGCTTGGGAAGCTTCATGAAGGTGAAAAGATGTAGGAACTGAATTGTAAGTCATATTGATGTTTAGAAAGCACACTTCAATGACTAGGGCATTAAAAGTATCCATGTTTCCACATGGATTTTATCTAGGTTGAGGTTTTTATCTAGGTCTGTGGTTTGTGTCTGTAGAGTCTGAGGCCTCTTACTCTGTCCAGAAAATAGATCTATAGCTCTCTAGAAAATCCTCTGCATTGCCAGTGACTCAGAGCCTGTTACTCTGTGTGTGGACGTATAGACCACCAACACATGTAAAGTGTGAAAGCAGAACACAATGGTGAGAAATGTGTCAATAGTGATTAGCCACGGTTGATGTGATGTCATCAAAGCTTCAGAGAAAAAGACAGAAACACCAGAAGATGTAGAACCTCAAGTGAAAGTGCTAAAAAGTGGAAGAAGCAGAAGCTGATCAAGAAGCAAAAGGACAAGTGACTGACAGCTGCCCATGCAGAAGAGGGAACTGGGGGAATGCTCTGCAACTGCACATGGTAAATGCTACTCATGCTTAGCCTGCTAGAAAGTTAGTCCAAATCTGTTACTGCACGTTTTGGCAATAAATAGTGATTTTGTGCTTCTAAGCTGTGTAGTTCTACGAAGCCCAGGGAATGGCACTTGAAGAAAAGTGGTGCAAAGATTTGAGAGTTGTTAACAGCCTCAATGAAGGGAAATAGAGTAAATTTCTTCAGCCAATCCTCAAGAGACATTTTTCATAAGACTAATGTTTTCCACCTTGCTTCAGGAGCAAAAGTATCAGTTATCAATAGCCTTTGCTAACAGCACATTTCCAGCCTGTCCATCCCATCCCATGAGCACTTTTCCCAGCCTCCACTGGCTCAATGACCTGCCAGCTCAGCAAAACTTCAAACCTTTTTTTCCTCAGAGAAACAGCACAATTATTGTAGCTGTGTGGCTTTATATATTTTTGTGATTTCAAATTGAAAGTATCAGTACTTGAACCCGGTACTTTATGAAACATGATGTATATGAAATTCTGAAATCTGTCAGCTTAGGAACTGATAAACCTATACTCCATTGCACAAGAAGACCTTCTCCATTATGTATGACTGCTGCAAAACTTGTCACCACTCAGTCTGTGTTCTTCTAAAATGCCAAATTCACTTCTTCCAGGCTTAGGTGAGGTTTTTCTTCTTTCTGTACTGTGTACTTTTATAGAAAGGTCATTTAGAATTCAGGCTTCCCAAATGCTATTTAAAGCAACATAACATAAAACCCTCCAGAGAGCGTGTATTGCTGGAAAACCATCCTAAGCAGTAAGAGACATTATTAATTGGGGAGTTTTTTCCTGCTTTCTTTCCAAGGAAAGGGCAGATAAACAAAGGACCCTTGACAAATTAATAGGAAATGTTGAAAGCATTCCCACCTCCAGAATCATCCCAAAGCCCTTAGTATATTGTATTCTCTATTAATGTTATAACCAACATGATTTTTATTGGCTGAAAATAGGGAAATAGTGTTAGGAATGTCACTATATTGACTTCAGGAAACACAAAACAAAATTTAAAGGGTGCAGGAAACAATTCCCCTTCAGAGTGCATTTCTAATCCAATTTCTGCGTCTATGGTTATCTTGTTATCAGACAGATGAAACCTATCATAGGAAAAAAACTGTATTTTCTTCATGGGAGAAGCAGTTCTCTCCTGATCTGTAATTTTCAGACATCAGATGGAAAATATGGCAGGTGCTTGCTGTCCTGAGTAGGATAATCAGAGCTGGAACTGAAGTGTTTCCAGTGTGCAGTAGAGTGCACAGGAGACAAAGGCACTGGAGACTTAGGCTTAGATTTGACATGATGTGTTGTATGCTTCAAAATAGACATAGATACAGGTCGAGGAGCCAGGGATGTACAAACCCAGAATTTCATTTTTAAAGGCTGATATAAAAATTACATGAGGAGTGAGTAAAGTCATCCAGTGGAAGTTATGAGTAGATTTTTCCTACTCAGTGCAATTGGATTTGGGCAAATCTCCTTAAAATTACCTCTGGTTTTAGGTGTCTCACTACCATGGGTTTATTCATTTGAAATCCAGGAGGCAAAAGCAGAGAGGCTCCATAAGATTTAGGAGTAACTGAAGACTGCAATGTTCTCTGGGGCAGCAGGTGCAGCTGCTGTTGGAAACAGGAGTTTAAGGTCCAATTATCTACATTTCTGCAGTGACTTGTGGTCTTGTATGTTTTTCAGGTTGTCTTTCAAGAGTCTAGAAGTCTTTTGTAAATGGGTTTCACTGCTTCCTTTGAGGAGAAATAAAAGAAACACTGATGCTCATGACCTCACAAATTATAAACAGATATAAGTGGTAGCAGTGGGCCAAGCTCAGGATCTGACATCTAAGATGTAGTTGAGACTTTTACTGATACTGATAAAGGGTCTGTCTTCTGGGATTTCCTTTGTGTGACACTAATTCCTTCATCCATGAAAGAATAGCAGGGATGGAAGGGAATGCTCCACTGTAACTTGTGCAGGAGAAAATGGAAAAAAGATATATGAGCGCTATCCGAGTACAGGGGTGGATTAAATGAATATACACTTAAGATTTACCTCTTTGTGGAAGTCATAGCAGCATCAGCTCCTTTGGATAGGGAGGAAATCTAAACTAACAGAATGGCACCTTCTGTCACGACTGCACTTTCCATTAAGACAGTACAGCCTTACCGGGTGAAAGGAGATCAAAATTCACCCTCTATTAATCAAAACCATTTTAGAATGTGACCCAATATCTGCAGAGGTGAAACCAATAGTAATAGCCTGTGCTACTTAGGCATCTTCTCTTATTAATTGTGGCAGGTTTGCTGGTGAGCACAGAATCATATCACAAAATCCTCTGGGTAACAAAGCCTTGCAGCTCTGTCTGAAGCAGGAAAGATGAGAAGGTTACAGGAGGACGCAGAGAAGCCAAAGGAGGTCACTGGATGAGTCATTCTCACTCAGGTATTCACAGCTACCATTTCCTGGTTCCCATCACCAGACAACACTTGTCTTAGCACATTATTCCCAGGTTTCCAAGATCTTATTTTAAAAGCCAGAGTGCAGACTTTGTTTGACGAGCAATCATGCTCTCTGAGACAAAGATTCACGCAATCCAGTGAGCTCCTACTGGGCATCCTCCTCCTGCATCACCTTTCCTTGGTGTCCATGTCAGTTTGACATGATGTGATGTTAAATGAGATCAGGATAACAGCAGCCATGGGAGGCCAAGAAATTCATATGATATATAATCAAATATGTGCCTTGAACAGGTAGATTCTCGCTTTATGAGATCGTGGGAGTTAACTTTCATTTAGGAGAAATAAGTATTCAGTCAACTGAGGCCCCTCTCTTTTACATACAGATAGGCTCCTCTGTTCATCTGCATTCTATAAAGGCTTGCTATTCTGCTGTGTTTATCAGATCTGTGATATCGAGGAGAACAGAAAACGTGTGTGATATCCGCCAGCTGGATTCCATCTGTATTTTCTCCGTGGAGATGGAGTTTCAAAGGATACATCCTATCTACCATCACACCCTCTCCCGACATGAGAAACTAAGTGTAAAGTTTGGCCAAAGTGATGGAAAAACAGTATCTCTTTTGTACATCACAACTATTTCCCTACCTACACAAAAGTGGCATTCTTCTTGTTCTGTCATGCCGGATGTATTGTTGCACTGTATCACAACATTTCTATTAAATAAAAGGAGTCTGGCCAAAATGATTTCTAAGAAAGTTGTTAGTGTTCTTTTAAAAAAAAAAATTTAATTGGGCTCTGCATCCATTTGTGTGTTGGTTTGTTACTGGAGTGGGGTCAGGCCAGTTGTGAAAGACAAGTGCAAATGCTGTTTCATTACAGCAGAGGATATGGCCTCATCACGTTTCTGGGAGGTGAAAAAAACACCTACCTGAATAAAATCCCAATTTTGTTGCTCTTGAAGTGATTGAGGCTTTGCCATTCACTTCACCACAAGCCCTGAGGGACTGAAGAATTTAAGTTTCTCAGGATAACACCCAGGATGTTGCTGCATTATTGCAAATCACCAAGACTCAGTGAGGTTTTCTTGCTGTAACATCTAGAGTTCTCTGTTCTTTGGGTCCGGCAGCTGCAGCATTTCTGGTAAAGTGCAAACCACATCAGAGAGGAGCATGAGGCACCCCAGTTTTCGCTAAGGAGCTGGGAGTTGTTGGCCCATCCATTAATTTCCCAGGAAGCAGCACAGAGCAGCCATCCTTTCCCACAGCAGCCACTCTGCTGCTGCAGCCACACAACACTGAGACTTGTGAAAGGCTGGGGCTGGTTCCCAGTGGTGCCTCAGGAGCCTCTTTTCCCTCTAGTGTGAGGCAGATGTATGTGTCTCACAGGGTAGAGATGAAATAGGAAGGGACAGCACAGATATTTGGCTCTAGAACTCCCCAGGAACTCATCTTTCACCACTCTGGAGGATTTTCCACATATCTTTGCAAATGTTTTGTCAATTTAGCTGCCCATTATCTTATACATTCTAAGTGTGTATTCTTTTATATACTATTTCATTATTAAAGGTACTTATGTAATAGATCAGAGGCACAGGAAGAGTACTCTGACTTTGGCAAGAACATCCATCTCATTTTAGTGGAAGCATGATTTCTTTGGATTATTTTCAGGGGGACATACTTTCTCTGATGATTAACCAGTTATATCAGGTACACGCCCAGACATCCAACAGTCAGTTAGTGGACCACATACAAGCTAAAAGGCCTTTCCTATTTGTATATAAGTTATACATCTATGGGTATTGCTTACTCTCCCTGGTTCACGGTCACAGGAAGTAACATCTACCCAGAAAGTGTAATAATTAATTGAAGCTGTCAGCAACTTGCACTGACCTTTCCATTGAACAACCCTTGACATTTTGGGTTCCTTTTGAAAAACTAACTCTGACTGCTAGTGTGAGTACATACACACACTCACACACACACTTATTGTTTATTTTGAAATTGCAGATAAGTGAAAATGAGCTTTGGTGGATTCCTAGTTGTGAATTCCTATGTGTGTATGATTTTTTTTTTGACTCATAGGCACTCTCCTAAGAATACATAAGCTTGACTTTTGCAGACTGCCCTCTGTAGTTAGGGAGGGGCTGGACTCATTTCAGTCATATGTAAATAAACACCTGAGAGAGGTGTTTGGTCTCTCCATTATAGCAATACCATCACCTCATCCTATTACCCATCTCTGAGGCATCCACCTCTGTAAATTACTTGGTTGGATGAGATGTCTTCTGGTTAATGGATGTTGAGCTAATTAACTGGTTGAGATCAAGCTAACACCTGTAACTGGCTGCTTGATGATTAAACTGGAGAACTGGTTAAGCTTTCTGAAAATGCTTCTCTGATTTCTTCCTTCAAACCTCACTGTAACACTATGAATTGTAGAATCATAGAACAGTTTGGGTTGGAAAAGACTGTTAAGACCATCTAGTCCCAACCTCCTGCCATGAACAACAATGTCTCCCGCTAGACGAAGCTTTTTGAGGCTCCATCAAATTTGCACTTGAATCCACATTCAGAGGTGCTGGGAAACTCAGGTGAAGGCTCATAAGAGCATAAGGTGTTGATTCATAAATTTATGGTGAAGGATCAAATGACCGCTTCTGAGAAAGGGTTATGTGGTGGAAGTACAGGAGGTCAATGTAGAGAGTTTGGGAAGGATTCCCACGGGACCTAGTCTCAGAGGCATGAAAATGCAAACAATCCTTGAAATAAAGTATGAGTCAAACAAGGATGGAAATCAAGCTGAGGAGCCCAGATAGCTTATGAAGTAGTTTAAGCACATGCCAGGCCCCGAAGCAACTCCTAAGTTGTCAGTACCATTGCAGATTTTGCAATGGATCCTACATTTCAGGATAGCTGGAACCCTACCTCAGATTTAGATCATACGAGAATTGCATGCCCAAGGAGAATAGCTTACAGCAGCCTGAGGCACAGAAATGGCACCCAGTCTCTATCAGAATTTATTCTTAAGCAGATGAGTCCTGGCTTGCCAGCCCTGGAGCACTGTATACAATCTTCTAGGAACAGGTAGAGCGGCAAGGCAAGCTCCCCTACAACTCCTCCATCTTGCCTTTAGGGCAACACTTCTCAGCATAAGTTTAGTCTTCCTGCCTGTTCCAGCTCTGTTATCTCTTATCTCTGCTCAACAAAGGTTCTGGTTCTGGTCATCATGTATGTGAGCTATTCCAACAAACTTGTTCCCAAAAGTTTTTCACCTGGCAATGGCCTTGTGATACCAGCCAAGGTACATCTCACACGGATGTTTCCTACTTTGGAGACTTGACAAGCTAAATAGACAGCATAAAGAGTAGGAAGAAGGAAGGATTATTGTTAAGTGGTGAACCAACACATCGAGAAATTAACAAACTCCTTCCCAATTATGCAGCATGTCTGCAGGACAGCTGGGGGCAACATTCATAATTTCTGCATCTCCCTCTTGTTCCTTAAACACAAACACCTCTCCTTTCTATTTTTGCTAACAGGAATGATGTTTCTGTAGCAACAATTCTCAAATAAACTCTTTAACATCAGTGAAACAACCTTCAGCTATTACAGACCTGGACTAAATCTCTTATAGTGAAGTAACTGAAGGCTTCAGATCTCAGCATATGGGAGTTGCTGAAGTTTACTCCACATAGGGCAGAAAATATCTGAAAATTAATCTCAACATTATGGCGCTTAAATCTGCCAGGGAATTTAGGTGTCCAGAAATGCTAATACCTTAAATGTGGTGCTTGGGGTTTTTTGGCATGCATAGCTTCAAAAAATAGCCCTAAAAGTCTGACTGTGACCAAACAAGGAATTTACAGTAGGACCAAGAGTGAAAACCTGTTCTTCCAAAGCTCGTGAGAAGTTCTAATCATAGGATTAACAAACCTGTCTTGAACCTTTTGTATTTCAAACCCTGACACAGCAACTCCCATAATGCATTATGGGGCTCAGCTGAATCCTTAGTTTTATCTCTAATATAAATAACAATGAATTACATTTCTAGTCTAGCCACTTGAAATAATACAAGTTAATGGACTAAAGACCTGGGGAAAGAAAATATGTTACATATTCCATTGTTTTCTTCAAACTGCTTTTATAAACAGTCCTAAAATATACAATAAACAATTGCCCTTAGATTCAGAGCCAAATGCTGTATCTCGTAATTCAAACATCCAGGTAATACAAACAAACTCTTATGAATTCATGATACTTTCATTTAACATGTAGGACACTGCAGCACTCTGTTCATGCAGCATTCACCAGGCAGGCCCTGGGGTAGTATATGAGTTGTCCTCAACGCCTTGCTTAAATTTTGCTTAAGTTTTGTTTCAAAGATCATGTGTGTTTTGCATATCTCTGTCACCTGTTTCTGGCTCTTAGACCGTGGTCAGCAACAGTTACTGTAGTGAGGGACACTATTCAACACATCCCAGGAGAGTGTCCCAGAAACATACTATATAATATTAGTGATAGAACAAGCCCTCTGGTTATAACATAAAGAAACAGCATTTTCACTGATATTTGCCCTTATTTGGAATAAATGCATACAAAAATCTGGTAACAGCCATCTTTCTTTGGGGTTTTTGAACATTGCAGGAGTTAATGTTTACAGAGGCTTTTCTGTTTTCCGTTTCTTGTTTCCTTATCACTTTCAATTAATAACACAAATCCAGTGTAGATTCATATGAAGTCATGTCCATGAGGGCACTGGGTACAATGGTCCATTCACATTGGCCATTTTTCTGGTATTCTCATGCAATAAATTGCTAAGCTCTATCTAAATGGCCTGCGGATAGAAAGGATGTTGAGCCAGGTCCCAGAGTTACGTTACATTCTGTATGCAAAGACAAAGGGCAAATGCAAAGAAACCAGCCATGAAGGAAAAATATCCACGTGGTAAAAGGAAGGTGTGACCAGCACATGCAAGCACCTGGCTTCTCATCCTGCCTTAGGAGACCAAGTCATCCTGCCTTTCCCTGCAAGAGACAGGGACCAGTTTGCTATTTCTCTGGGAGGTCCCAGGAGCCTTGACCCCTTTGCTATTGGAGTCAGAGAAAAAAATCTTCCAGGGAGCCTGGCTTAAGCAGTGTGGTAACAACCTATCAGTTGGTTGTGGTAACAAACTATCAGTTAATGCCTCTCTAGTAGCAGGATAGTGCTGGTTCCAACCTGCACAAGCTAGACTGAACGAGGAAAAACGTGTTCACCTGCCTCTTGCTGTGCTGGCACTTGCCTCAGAGTCTTTACAGGGTGTTAAACCATTAAAGTCCTCTTCTTCCAAACAGCAATAATGGAAAGGAATATTAGCAGAGTTTGGACTGGAGTTTAATTCAGGATAAAGATGCAATGTTGGAGCAGCAGGGCAGGCAGCCAAATGCTCTTTCATAACTGGGTGGGTCCAGCAATATATGTGGGAAGAATGGCATGCCTCAGATGTACTGCAGCACAGAGCACATCCAGCACAATGTTGGCTCAGCTCTTGCTGGCACCATCCTATTGCTTCTGTTGTTTGAGCCTTCTGCGTTGGATGGAGTCTGGACAAAGGTCATGTACCCCTCAGACCCAAAGAGTGGGAGAATGCTGCATGAGGATGTGCTCAGTTTGGCTGGTTGCATGTTGGGGTTGTTGGTTGGTTGCCCTTTTGGGTGAACATTCAAGCAGGTGGCCGCAATGACTCCTGGTCACTGTTCTCGCCTCCTTCCTGCCCATGAATGTCCTCCATGACAACAATTTTCCGTGTGCTGCAAGCCAGGATAGGAGAGGAAGTGGGAGAAGGTGTTTGGAGAGATGCAGAGATGTTTGTGAGTCCACTCTCTATGGCCTGGGTTGCAAATTCAACTCCCATTAAACTGTGAATTGCACACTGAAAAAGTGTCATATAAGGCTGGTTAAATTTGAACGGCTTCAAAACCAAAATTGAGGGGGAAAAAAAATCCCTGTATGAGAACGGTGGGAAAACAGAGGGCTGTGGCACTTGCATGATGAAGTGATTTTATACAGAGCACAGGGCATGATGATCCCTGATAGATTTAAGATTTATGTTCATTTTTCTATTAATTTCTTTCTATTGTAAGGAAAAACTTGTACACGTTGCACCTTGACCCTTAGAGTATATCCTCATCAGAAGAAGTGACTTCTAGTTTTTACACACCTGTCTCAGAGTGAGCTTTAAAGTCATGATTTCAGAAACTCCAATTCTCCTTTGAAATCACGTAGAGGGATCAAAACGGTGTGAAGTTAATACAAGGAGGAAAAACATTCTTGAACAACCAGAAATGACTATCATGATTCTTTAGTATGGTTTTCTTCATGAGCTATAGAATTTTACCTGGCCATTTGTGAGGCCTATGAACCCTTTGATAATAAAAATCAGACCATTGCCAATTCTGACAGCACTGGGTGCCAAATGAGTGACAGACACACCACTTCCATAAACCTTTGCCCAGTAATAGACACAATAAAACAAGAATAATGCTATTCTGTAACAAAAAGTGCAGCCTTTCACCACTGTACAGCCCTGTTTGTGGCACAAATGGAAAGCTGAAAAGCAGCTTTGAATATAACCCTTACATCTAAAGGTTGCTCCAGCTCAAAGAAGCCGTAAGCGTGGCGTAGGGCTACTCAGTCACTTTATTGTGATTTTTTGGAAGACATCAGACAAGTTCACATTCAGACAGGCTCAGCTTTAGCCACCTTGCAGTACAGTGGCCATCAGTGAGCTGAAGAATGCTGCTAACGGAGACAGCTGCAGCATATACTCTTGAAGGGCACAGTGATGCCCCTGCTTTTTACAGGACCTGTCTCTGTGATTTCCAAAGGGAGTAACACTGAGAAACAGCAGGCAAAACAGGTTATGGGAGTCCTTTGTTCAATTCCCAGCTCTGCTTGAGGCAATTGAGATCTCCCACTATTGGAGAACTGCAGGCACAGTTCTGGAGGCGACAGGAGGACCCACCTTCCAATGGCCTTGTGCATATGTTTAACAAGGCACCACAACACCCACATGGCTGGAGAAATCCTGTAGCAGAGGGTTTAAGGTATTACTGTAGGAGAGGAGAAAGAACATGTGCCCAAGAGGCCACCTACATATTCTGCATTTAAGTCCTGGGAGCAGAGGTGAGAGGGATCCTCATGGTGTACCAGACAGACCATCTTGGAGCTAAAGCTCACTGTCTTGATTAAGAGCAGGGAATGAAAGCTGGACTTCTGGCAAACCTATCTGAGATGTCCCTCATGAAAAAACAGAGTTCCATTTCTCAGAATAATATTGCTGAAGAAGGTCCTCCTGGCTGTTGCTCAGGAAGTCTTCACAAGCTGCATCAGAGAGATCTACAACAGAAAACTCACGAAGATTGCAGCATGGCTCAGCACTTTTATGCATGATTTTATTGGCTTTTTTTCCTGCACAAACAATATTTTAATGAGTATTTGTCTTTTATGATATTTATCTAGAAAGAAAGAATTCTTCTGTCTTTAAACTATTTAAACCTGACTTCCCATTCAGGCTAATTCGATATAGAGTGGTACATGGATTCATTCAACGCCAAAGAACTGAGCACAGAACCAAATATGTCTGAACTGCAGAGAGGGGCAGTGTGAGGACAGGCAAATCCATTTGGGCCCTTGAGTTTACACAGGCTAAGGGAGTTTTACTCTGCACAGTCTGCCTACAAAGTTGCACCATACAACGTCTGTATTTCATCTTTAATGAGAGTGTCCTGGTATTTCAGTTCTGATTTTTTTATGCTTGGTTTCTACAAGTAAAACAATGCCTGTTTGCTTGCACTATTTGAAATACATAACCAAACTATTCAGTGTTAAATGGAACTAAACTTGCAGAATTAACCTCACATGTGCTGTAACTCTATATGCTGTGGGAAGAGCAGACTGAATCAAACAGGAGCAATAATGCTTGACTTAGGACATAAGAAAGATATTGAAGCTGAGTCAGATGAAAGACACTATTGATTATTTCCCTTTTTCATTATCATTCTCACCAAAATATTGAAGTTTTGTGTATGTTTTATATACGGCAAATGAAGTTAACCTCCTCTTTTTCAGTCTGAGTGGATCTGACACTTGAGGAGGGGTCAGCTGACACTTTTTTCGCTCTCAATCTGCCCTGATTATAAAGACAATGCTTATTTCCTTCTTTTTCCTGAATATTCCATGCATTCCTTTTTTCATCAACTCTGATATTTTTTTTGTCATTCAGTGGCTTGTTATATTGCCAGTAATGTTCCAGTCCACATAAATTAAAACAGGTCTAATAGTACTAGAGGGTGCCCATGGCTTCTTTCTGATGTCTTTTTCCCCCTCTAAAAAGGCCCCATTCCTGTGTCACTGTGTACAAGCCAAGACCTCAGCAATGTGGGAGTGTGACAGTCTTGAGACACTTCCACAGAACTGAGGGGTAGTAAATTAAGGTTGACATGACCCACCAAGCACATGGCAGCTCCATTGTCAGAGCTCGTCTAACAGGAGAGGTTGAATTTCACACTATGTTTGATATTAAATCTCTCCCAAGCACAAGCTGACTTGGCTGGGCAGAAAAGATATTCAAGGATCAGAGGTGAGGGCCTTGGCATGGGAAGGTGCTAAGTACTCTCTGCCCTCCTTTGAAGCACTATCCTGCCGACTCAGCTTGAGCTCAGTGCACAGCAGATAGTATGGTTATGTCTGCCTTGCCTCTTACAACTGTGCCGCCCGAAAACCAGCAGTTCCACCATGTTCCCGATGCAATCTCACTCCCTGCTCACTGCAGACTGCAGGCTCACTGGCTCTCCCCTCAGGTTACCCCCCACACCACCACCCCATCTCTGACCTCCTGTGTCCCCCCACGTCCTGCCATGTCCCAGTATTGTCTTACTTGCTGCTGAGCCAGGAGAGGCACATGTTGCTTTGCTGGCCATCCTAGACAAACATTGGCCAGAAGATGGATACTGCTTGAAAGCAGTGAGAGGTCACCTGTGACTTGAGTCAGACCTCTAAAATAAATAAGTTGTTTGCATTCTTCACTGGAGACACAGGAAAAGCTCTTTGCAGACTGTCTTATTTTAAGCTGTTAAAATGTGCAGTTCTCAAAACATGACATGCAAATTATTTTGAAACTGAAATGGAACACTAGACCAAAATGGGAACCATAACAGTCAGGAGCCAGAGCAATAGAAAATCAGAGAACTGTAGAATCAGTTAGGTTATGAAAGTCCTTTAAGATCACCTAGTCTAGCCATAAAACTATGGAATCATTTAGGAAAATGAGCATATATACAGTAGTTTTCTATTGCAGTCTCCTTGCAGCCTTCATGAAGGCTACTACCTCTTACATGTCTTCCAAGTCCTGTAAAATTCAGAGCTCAATTAATGGGTTACCTTAATTACATTTGATTAGTAGTGACTTGATTAGTAGTTTACACTGGATATTGGTAGTGATTGCTCTAGGGATGTGAGGAACTGGGACACCCAAAATGCATCAGATGGGTAAATGAAGAGTTTCTAGTTCCATTGCAACTGGTGTGTGCTGGAAAACAAGGCACCAAATCAACATTTCATAGATATCTGTTTGTGCCTGAAGATGTGTCCCTGGATTCCTTCACAGTCTTTGTCACATGTTTCGTTTATGCAGTTCAGGAAAACTTGTTAGCATAAAATATTCAGAGAGTTTAAATAGCTCAACCTGAAGTGGCCCGATTTTGCTCATAGAGTTTTAAGGGGAGAAAATGGCTTTTGAATCAATTTGCATAACTTCTCACGGGACACTGCATTTCTCCCAGTAATCTGAAATTGGGATAAGAATTTTCATTTGTGTAATACTAGACTACTTTTCTCTCTCTAGAGGGACCACCAATCTTAATATGAAGACAACATGAGATGGAGAAATAACTGGGTTCTTTGCCATTTTTTGTTTCAAAGATTAATGATGTCCTCTGTTAAAACTCACACTTCATCATCAGCTTGAAATGGTCTGGCTTCAGCACTTAGACCCTCACTTGAATGTTCTCCACAAGTTGGAAGGACACTTTAGGAGCTGGTGCTTTCTTCATGTGGAGCTATGTAGATGTTGCAAACAATTCAACAATTTCACTTCCTTTAGGCTGACTGAACACAGAACTCTGTAAGTCCCAGAAGTTTTGCCTGTGAAGGCGTTATCTTTAATCCTCAAATCATTGCAAAGGTATTTCTGTCAGTTATAGACACTGAATCTGAGTATACTTTTTCATTGTTTGAGTTGAATTACCTCCATATTAAACTCACTGTGTTTCTTGGTCCGTAACAACCCCTTGGATAAACCATGACAGCAGAACTCGGTCTTGAGTTTTTCCATGATGGCCTCTGGATAATTCTGAATTTATTTTTGTTCTCTTTCTCTGTGTATGCACTGCATTTGACTGTACTACAACATACTTTATCATGACATTTCTGCTTCTGGTAGACCATGCAGTTCTCATTCCTGGCTATACATACTACCAACTTCATAGTTTTCCCTAAATTTCATCAGCAAATTTTTCCCCTCAGTTTCAATCATAAAAAATTCTGAAAAATACTCATATGGGTCCTATTTCTACATCTCACTTCCAGAGACATCCCTGTTCAATAATACTCTACTAACAACAGCTGTCAACATGAGATGGTTCTTAAACTCTATAAACTGCTCTAACTACTGCATTCCCATAACTCTTAGTAATCCCAGTGGAATCTTCAGCCTGGTCCTCAAGACGATGCCAAAGAAATACATTAACAATTCTATTGAATATTAAAAACACATTGTCCAACTCTCTGATGTGATCGTAAATATTGATTGGCTAAGCATGAACAAAAACTAAGGGCTTTCAGGATTTTTAACATATTTTTCCTAGTAATTTTTGTTGGTTTGTCAATATCCATTTCAAATATTTTTTAAATCCTTGCAAACTGTCATAGTGCGTGCCATAATAGGGGGACCAGTACAGTTTCACCAATAAATATGTTCTGCATAGTATTTCCTTTCTGTAAAGATGATATGTATTAACTTGGTTATCTTGAACTACCTGCGCTTTTGTGCTCCTTTAGACTGTCCATAGTTGGTGCTTCACTCCCTGTGTGAGGGCTCTCTTCTGGAAAAACTGACAGCATTAGCACCCATGGCAGACTCTTATGAAGTCCAAAAAAAGCCTTACTGAGGAGATAGTTCCGGAAAAGTTCTACTTCAACACAGCTTTTAGGGGCCTGGGACCCACCTTTCCTTAGGTCCCCAAAGCAGCCTCTGGACTGTGTCTGTTTACCCCAGGGCACCTGGGAAAAGAGGTTGCAGATGTTCCACAGTTTTTCACAATTTAAGACTTTCTGTCTGCTTAGGGAACAAACCAGACTCATAGAAGGGTAAATTTAGCTGTATACATGGCTTATGTAACTAAATTAACTGCACATATATATATAATGAGAGAGAAAGACGTGCATATACATGTACACACATAGACTGGTTGATTTCTTTCCTTGAGGTACTTTGTCGACTAATTAATTACCAAATAAAGGCTGTGCTATTTAGTGATTCAGTTTTTTCCACATTTGCAAGCCATAATCTAGTCTGAATCTCCCTAAGGGTTCTACACAAGCACTGGATTACTCGCATTTGCTCAGGTTGCAGATACTCTTGTAGTGCACTATGCACAAGAGAACAGAAATACCATGCTGGACTAAAGGGAGCAGTGGGGTTTTCAACAATATCTATGCTGGGAAACCCAGCATGAGCATAAAATAAGCTGCATTTCCTTTCAGGTAGCAGCAGAAACTACTTGCCATACCTTCATTTGACAGAAATCTGTGCAGCTTCATTGACTTCTAATCAATTTTCTTCAAACAAGCGATATTGATCCAGGTGATGTGATCTCTTACAATGAGAAGTAAAAATGATCACACATCTGCATGCCCATCATGCCAAACCTTTGCCAGCAACTCCACAGGGGCAAAGCACACCATGCTGTGATAGGTCCCAGTGCCATGCAGAAGAGAACAGTGGCAGAAGTGACCCAGCAGACCCCTTTACTAGTGAAGTGCAGGCCACTGGAATCCATCTAGCGGGAAAAGCTTCTGGGTTTTCATTGTATCGTAGAATATTTGGGGTCAGAAGGAAAATTTAAAGGTCATCTAGTCCAACCTCTCTGCAACATGGAGGGACATCTTCAGCTAGATCAGGATGCTCAGAGCCTGATCTTGAATGTTTCCAGGGATGGGGCATCCACCTCCTCTCTGGGAAACCTGTTCCTGTGTTTTACCACCCTAATTGTAAAAAACTCCTTCCTCCTACATAACCTAAATAGACAATCTTTTCATTTCAAACCATTACCCCTTGCATGTAACTGTTTCTCAGTGGCGATTTGGTCACTTCCCCCAATTTCATGGAGGGTTTTGTCTATAGTGCAAGATGCACCTCTGACCAAAGACAGACCAACTATGAATATATAATTACTCACTTCCCAAGTACATGCTGGTTGAGACATAGCCTAATCCACCTATCAGCACTGAAGGAGATCAGACAGATGAAGGCTGCTTTCAGGTTTACAGATTATCAGGTTCACAGTAATGTCCTTTGTAAATTCATAGCATTCACAGTATAGATAAGCCTGGAAAGAACCTCAAAGATCATCTAGTCCAACCTATAGTCCAACTAAACCTAGCATCTACATCTAGATCATATCACTCAGCACCTCATCCAGCCTCCCCTTGAACACCTCCAGGGCTGGTGACTCAACCACCCCTGTGGGCAATTCAGTGCTGATTTCAGACAACCAATAACAAATAGTAATGCTACAATTACCTGTACCAATCTTAACAATGGCAAAGCGATTGCCAGTAAATATATTAGGACATTTTTGGCTATGTGATTCGATTTAGTTATTTTTTCTGTACATTATCAAGTATACTATGGCCAAGTTGGACTAAAAAGATCGAAAACAAAGTACACTGTAAGGAGGGCACATGTAACTAATCAGCAGAGACTGCCTTTGCTTCCCATCTGTAAGTCAGTAAATGAGAAATAAATTCCATGTAACTCAGAAAAAGAAGGAAAAAGAAAGCAAGAACAGTCAAAGTAAAGGAGCCTCTGGAGTTAAGGAACCTAGGTCAAGAAATCCAACACAGTAAGGAACAAAAAGTGCTTGGATCTGTATTTTTGTTCAAGGCAAAGGTGACATGCCAGGTCTAGACTGGGACTAAATTCAGATACAAGTTATAAGCATTGCCAACATTCAGGAATGTTGGAATTGGCATTCTGCTGAGGTTTCATTCACAGCACTGTGTATCAAAGTGAGTGCCCAGACAGCACACTGATGGAAATTGGTAGACCCAGTGCAGTTTTTTTCATTCACAGAAATGCATAGCAAAGTAAGTACCCACACAGCATGCTGATGAAAATTGGTACAGCTAATGCAGTTCATATGACGAGTTTGACTAAAAGAAATATTACTGGCACCACGGGGTGTCAGCTGGGACTTTTAATTCCTAACTGCACTCATTCAAACTGGCAGCTCCGTCTGGCTGGGCTCAATACAGGTGTTTTTCCACTTCTGACTGCTATTTTTCCCCAAGAGGACAAGGACCAGCCTCCCTGGGCACAAGGTCAGTTCTAGGGGCACGTGGGGATGCAGAAGGAAACTTTTATGAGGCCAAGTAATGTTCTGGCCTCCAGCTCTTGAAAAAGTTTCCACTCTCTACCGAGCCCTTCGAACTGCCCAAACACTTCGGAAATTACAGCATCTCATTTTGCTGCCAATTGGGAAATTTGTTTCACTGCAATAACTGTCAGAAAACAGAACACACCTTTGGTGAGGGAAGAATATTTCATTGGATTATTATCAAAGTGCAGTGACAGAGTTAGACTTTGAGCAAACTTTTGTGGTGTTTCACTTAGGATTCCCCACGAGGGTCCTGTATCCAGAGGCAGCACAGACACACTTCTACGTTTTCGTCTGAGCTGAACACCTACACTTGTACCAACTATAGAGCTCTGACTTGTGTCCCCCTCCCACAGCTCACATTTCGCTTGGATTAGCGTTCTCCCAACAGTGTTACTAATGCAGTCACATCAGGAGATCCAGTTGCTTTGTGGCCTGGAAGGCCCTTAACCATCCCCAAATTAAAGTCCTCTAAGCAATAAAATAGTTGGGCCCTAAGGATTTTCTTGGAAATGTGCTGTGAATGAGCAAACTGAAAAGAAATTAATGCTATGTTGATCCTCCTGGTTTTCATATCACCTTTTCTTTGGTTTACTAAGAACTAATATACACTAATGGGAAGTTAAACCAGCTTCAAGAAGTCTTATTTTGCAATATCTCTTAATATTCCTAGTTAATATTTCTAAGTTTTCATGAAGAGTGGAGGCCTCAGTAAAAGGCCTAAACAGGGGATGAAGCATTTTCTTCACCATCCAGGCTAGAGAAATCTGGGGTTAGGATTCCTTTCTAAGGGAACAAACTAACTTAAAACCATAGGTACCACATGGCCCCATGGGCAGAACAGGAGAGCAGCACAGGTATTTTAATTAAATTAATCAAACCTGGCACTGGCTGCATGGAGAGGATCACAATATGTATAGCTAATAGCTGAGGGAAAAAGACAGGAAGAACAAGCACTCTAGCTTGCATGTGTACGACCTTGCTTGAGGTGTAGGAAATACATAGATGTCAGCCTGCCTGTACCCATAAAATAGTCTGAGCAAACCAAAGCTTTCTTCTCCCTCCAGATATTAGTTCAGCTCAGCAAGATCTGAGTCATAGATTTGTCTCTGCCTCCATTCATTATGAAAAGAGCCGATGGCAAACTCATTCCTAACTCGCACATGTGAGCAAGGTGACTGTGTTTATATGGGCATATATATGTGGGATGAAGCTGTATTTGGATTTTAGCCATGAAACAGCTTGGGACAGACCCTCTTATGTGGTCAGTCATACTCATCTAGTATGTAACTGCTCTTGTTCTGAATAAACATCCAGCAACAATGAAAGTCCTCTGTCACACCAAGCTGCTGTCTCTAAACATACAGCCTTAACCTTCCTCTTGCTGAAATCAATTACAGAACTTACAGCTTACTTTCTTTAAGGCTACTTGAGGCCCCTGAGCTGCTGTGCATAGCAGAGAGCTCTTTGAACACTGGCTTGGCTCAATGATTTCTCTTCCTTGGTTCACCCCCACGTCAAGGGCTGCTAAGCTCAGAGAAGTTTTTAACAAGCTGACACCTCTGAATGCACATTCCTGCTTACCTTCCCAAGTTGTTGCTCCCTATCTTTTGGTCTTGTGAAGTTAATTTAAGAAATGTAAGAAAAATAGTAGAGAATGCCAAGGCCCTGAGAGCATCAGAAGGTGTTAATGTCCCTGTCCAGCTTCCCCTGAGACCCCCACACACCCTTGTCAGTGGCCCAGGAGGCTGTTTCAGCTCAGCCTGAGGCCACCAGCACCAACTTCAGTGCATTGATAGTCCTGTCTCCAACTTCATCTCCGTTTGCTCCTGACTGGACCTTTGAGGAGACCTTAGACTTTATCCCCCAGGGACACCACTTCCCATATGGAGAAGATGCCTATTTGATTCCAAGTGTGGGCTGGCATTACTCATTCAAGATGTTGAGTGTTTTCTGTGTTTATATGAGGTTACCTAAAATAAGAAATAATTTTTTTTAAATTCCATTTTTCATTGGTTTTGGGGTTTGACCACTGTATCACTGAAGACAGAGCAGTAAGAAATCTCTATTCAGAAACCATCTTGAAAATGGATAGTAGGTTGAGGGAAGGCAGGCAGGGGCTGGGCTACATCCTTCCCTGAAAGTTAGGCTTGGGAATGATGTTATGACTGATCGTTCATGGGATCTGCATCAACTGCATGTTTTTCATGCTATGTGATCATTTACATCTATAGAAAGTGTAATTTCTGGGTCATACAGGTGAATAAGGGACAGACTGTAACACTCTCTGGGTACAGTGATCACAGTATCATCCAGGTGCTCAGTCTGGCCCTGGCCTCCACTCCCATATGCTACATTATTTGCAAGGACAGGAGACAACATCCGGGTCAAAGCAGCAATTGGATTCCAGAAGGTGATAGGAACAGAGGGTTAAAAAAATACCCATCTCAAACCCTATGTCTCTGCTCTATGAATAAGACCAGGAATATGTCCATGAACTTCTACCTGCAGTGTTTAGCCTTGAGAGATACCAGCACCTTCAAATTTTCAAAGGCCTTCACAAAACCGTGTTTAACACTGGCTCCTCTCGTTTTTTACCTTCTGCACAAAGAAAGGGAAATGGCAGCAGATGGTATTAAATTTCTGGGTATTTATTTTCACTAATGGTATGTCACAGAACTGAACTATGAGACCGTAACGTGACATACCAAAGGCTATTTTCTAATCAGTTCATACACATCTTTCTGTTACCAGTTAATAGTCCAGTAAAAATGCCCTTTGACCTCTGTTTGCCTGGAAAATCCATCTTATTTTTAAAGCCAATTGAAAGCTGTATCTGAAAATCCTTGGATAAATTACTCTTAGAGTAGTGTTTTCCGGCATAGAAATAACCAGCCTGGGAAAATATTTTACTCTCCATAGGGTCATTCACGCCTATGTACAAAATATAACTCATTCTTTTATGGGAACAATTGCCTCTAGAAATGTGAATCATTTATGGGTGGTGCCTACAGCTTCAGTCTTGAAAGCAATTAGAAACATGAGAAGGTCCTGAGACGAAATGGGGCTTGTGCGTAATTAGAATGAAGCACATCACGTGGTGGTCACTGTGCCAGACACACATTCATCAGAGGACAGAAATCCAGACCTGCCAGCACCACTTCATCCCAAGTGCCCCTTAGCAGTTCGTATCCTCACAGAAGAGGTGTGAGCTGTTCAGCCACTGAACACCAAGTAACTTGTGGTGACCATCATCTTGACTAATCTATTGTAAAACCAGATTCCTCCTGTTTCTCGTTTTATTTCATGCCATAATGACCATCTAGTTGAAAAAAACCTACCTAAATTATAGGGAGCTTTAAAAGTTTTCAGAATCACCAGAGAGCCACTCCAACAGACCAAAAGTATGTACCAATACACCTGATGAGCCCAAGCAGGTGTCATTGAGGTCAGGCAGCCACTTGCACCATTTCCTCCAGAAATACCCCATGGAAAAGTCAAAAAAGCTCAGTCTCGAGCAGTCTTAGTATTTACAATACATCCAGCACCAAAGCGCCTTAAGCCCACAATTCTATGTTTCAGTAAGTTCATTTTGTAGATGAGTCTATACCAAGACCACATTCCTCCAGGAAGCTGCCCCACTGCCTCAGTCAGAGACTTGGTGGGCCTGTACAAAAATCTGCTTTCTAGAATTGGAAACCATAAGTGAGTGAGTTCCACATTATCACTATCTGCCTAAATATATAAATACGTAATCCAAAATCTGAAGTGTGTGTTGGACAGCACCCTCAGGCTATCATTTTACACCCAGCTGTTATTCTCAGAGGATTCTCAGTAAATCCAGAAATAGACCCAGCCAGGAGTCGGGAACAGGCTCAGAGGAGAATGTCACCATATGGCAGCCCCTGACTATTGCATAAATGTATTGATTAGCTGAACCAGCTTCAGGATATCTCTATTAAGGACAGTAACCTCAAGAAGAGATGCAAAATTATCAGAAAAATGAAAGGGTACCTGAACTGGCTGTTATTTTCTGTTTAGTTCCATTCTTTTTGTCCAAAGTATGACAGCAATCATTTGAGTAAACTAGTTAATTCAGTTTAGATCTGAAGCTTAAAGACAATTCCTAAATAAAAATTGAACAGAATAATAATATTTCATTGCTATGACAACAGAATAGGACATTAGAAACCCAAATGACAATATTACACTGGCATTGGCACGGAAAAAAACTATGTCAAAGTTTTTAATATATGTTTTCAAATGGGAAAGATGTGGCTTGCTAAACACCATGAAAATAAAAATCCAGATAGAGAATTTCCATTACCTGTTGAAGCAGCTAGTGAGTGACTTTTGAACTGTGTGATTTAAATATGAGAGGAACCTGTTGTAAAACAAGTTCTTCCCTTCACTTATTGTATGATCAAGAGAAAACACTTTACCACAGAATCACAGAATGGTTTGGGTTGGAAAAGACCTTAAAGATCATCTGGTTTCAGCTCTGTTATGTGCAGGGACACCTTCCACTAAATCATGTTCCTCAAAGCACCATTGATTTGGTCATCATTAGTCCAAGATTAGGTCAAGGGGGAGAAGAGCTGCAGGGTTTAACTTGGTCTGTGGCATAGAGGTTCTCATTGTGTCCTCATTGGTGCCAGGTTACACACCAGGAGCAATGCGGCGCAGAAGGGGCCAGCAGACAGGGACAGGGCACTGGAACTAGAGCATGGGGCTTCTAACACAGTGTCCTGCAGCTCAGTACCTTGTAGGGACCTCACCATGCTCTGACAGCAGAGCCAAGTATGTGCTGGTCAGGATGGATCAAATAGATGCCAGCTACAAGAAACCATTTGCTCAGAGAGTGAGATCTAACTGGACTGGGATGTGAAAGAAGCCAGAAATAAAGACAGTGTTAAAAATTTTAAAAGTAAGTCAAACATCAGATATTAGGCTGCATATTCCCTCACCCGCCACTAACACAACAGCCTTTCTCAAAAGGGGAAAATGTCCTTTTCCTTATTGCTCTTCCTACCAGACTTGTAGGAATTTGAGCCCTGTGGACACTGTGCATATCTGTATTAGTCCCTTGGCAGTCTGGACATTTCTAGAGGTAAAGGCAAAACACTCAGCAGGTCTAGAACCACGTAACAAAATCTGTCCTTGACACAAGCAAAGCAAACAACAGCAAAGAGATACAATTTTTCTCCATTTTCAGTGTGCCTGGACAGTTTATTGTGATATTTCAGACCCAAAGGTAAGATGGGGCCTGGATAGTGTTTGGGGATTAGCTTGTGCTGGACATTGCTGTCCATGAATGCAGAATGAGTACCCCAGCGTGGCACCTGGGAGCTCTACGTTGTGGCCAATCCCACGCTGCTGATGAGAGGATAAAGTCAGGCTTCCAATTGCCTGGGACTGTAGTTGCTGTCTTGCACTTCTGGAAAAACTGAAGCTGCTCACTATGACACCAAGCCAATTTCATAGCTGGGTGACCACTGAAAAAGTAGAAAACAGCAAACAAACTCATCCTGAAAAGTTTTCTGTGCTGCTTTTTTGGGTTTAAAATGTTCGCAAAGAAAGTTCTGTTAGTTTCGAGAGTTGTTGGATAAATTTTCCAGGGAAGTCAGCCAGTTTTTAAAGGAGGCCAAATCTGTTTCCACATGGAAATTGGCTTATTTTTGAAGTATAGATGAGTTTTGCATAAAAAGATATTAAATTCTTTCCCCCACGCACAACCATATACACTTTCATGCATCTTGACGGGAGAACTGCTATTCCCCCATCACAAGGAAACGCAATTTCAAAAAGTGCAATATTATGTAATTAAAATGCCAGTCATGTCAGTGTGGATGAGACAGGAAAAAGATAGGAAAAAATATCTGGAAAACAAAAATTATCCAATTCAGTCAGCTCTTAGAAATGCTTTTTCAATCTCTCCAAGCTCTTCCAAGAGTTGCACAGGGGTACAGATACCTTTAACTTTCCTCTTCTTTCAAGAAATAATCAAAGCTTCAGCAACAGAAAAGAGATAAAAAAATCCACAACTGATAACATAGCTATTAACAAATGCATGATATATTGCCATTAATTAAAGTCCAGTTATACAGCTTGTTCAGATGTAATATCCCTCATCCTGAGACTATTTGGACAGCAAGTTTGTTCCAGGGAGCACACCCTCCCCTGATGAGGAGTATCATGGAAAAAAGAGAAACGTTTTTTAATACATGCTGTACCAAAGAACCAAGATGTGTCAAAAAACACATACCATGTACCAGTGCCTCTCTCTGAAGTGTTTGCCATTTGGAATATTGTCATTTAAATACTTTGCCTGTTTATTCTGTTTTGAATGGCTTCGTTATAGAACTGGAGAGAAATTCTCCAGAGAAACTGGGAAAATATGTTTTGGAAAGTATTTCAGATTCAGAGTTGCCAGAATGCCCCATTTTAACCTTTTCAATGAAAGAAAAGTCAGTGCACATTAACACATGCATATGTATCCTACAATATGTAGCTATAACGTACATAGTACATTAAATAGTAGCTTGACTCCTAAATAAAAGGCTTAGAAATTATGAAAGTAGAAGATTTCAGGTGGTCTGCATTAAATGCTAGAGGAGAAGTTCAAGTCAAAAAATGTTTAAATTTTGGCAATTTACATGGGATGGAAACCCAAGTCTTGCCCTTCTGTAGTCTTATACATCCCAGATCAATCCTATCTTTAGCAAAGGAGATCCCTGTGCTGTCTATCATTGATTGACAGATGTGGAACCTTTTTCCAGATGAGCTTGCCCCTACAGGGACATGTAGTCATGGCATTAATGACCATGCTGGATATGAGGAAGAAAGCTGTGCACATAGGTAGGAAACCCATTTCATCCAACTACTCTCTTATTGAGAAAGGTCACTGCCTCATTCAGGTGCTCACTAAATATAGGAAATGTTCAGGAAGATGAGAGCTTTGATCCTGAAATACTTGTAGGCTTGGCACTATGAAAGGATGAAGGAAAAGTTTAAAAAGGATTGAGGGAAACAGATGTTTGGCTTCTTCCATCCACAGCCACTAAATCAGTCATTGGCCCAAACCAGTATTCAGCACAGGTGATTTTCCACAATGCTAATTCTGCTTTCATTCAGGGCATTCCTCTTCCAATAAAAGTCCATCTGCTTGCCTAGCTGTAGACACCAGCACAAATTTCATCCAAATGGAACTTACAAGGAGGTCTCTGCACCAAGGCTGGGAGAACCACATGCTGTTTAGTGAGAAATCGCAGAGCTGCTCACAGCTTGAGCTGTCTGAGTCACCAGCTGATGAGAAACTCGACTTTCTGCTTGATTTTTCCTGCTCTTTTTAAAGGAAACTAAAAAACAAATAAACCTTACAGGCAGGCAAGCAAACTTTCTCATTTCGTAGGCACCTCCTCCCAGCCATGGTTTAAATACACCACAAAATCCATTTTCTCATGGATTTTTTTCATTTATTCCCTGCATGCCTCCTTTTGTTTTTTCCACAGGCATTAGTGCAGTTTTCTCCTCCTGCACACAGGCTGTGAGCGTTTAGTTCATTCTCCCTGACTTACCCAGCAAAGGGCTACCAGCTGTTACCTGCCCCAGCATCTGTGCCCAACTCCACTTTGCAAACAAGAAGACACACTCAGCTGGGTTCTGGTAAAGGAAGGTGATAGCCATAACTTTGCCTCATGAAGTTGCAGAGTAAGGGCACGGCTGAAAAACAAGCCAACCAGGTCCTGCCTTTGTGACCCCAGCCCTGATTTAAAGTCACAGCTCACTGAAACGTCCCATGGTCAGCCCAGGCTGAGTCCCCAGCTCAGAGGTTTCAGCAGCCTCTCATCTCCCCCAGCTCATGCTGCCCATGAAGCTGTAGACACAGATGCTTAAGGACCAGTCAATAAACACGGATAATAACTTAAAACGCTTAACTCCACACAACTGTCCAGACAATTATCTACTTATGTATTTGCATCATTCTTATTATGTCTCATCATCTCCCTTGCACTAATGCACTTTATCCTCTGCAAGTGACTACCACAATAGAACAAAAAATAATGTCAACATTTGTTTCTATTTCTCTTACAAGTAAGTGCCAGGTTCTTCTGATCATCAAAATGGTTTTTTATCTTGAAAATGCTACAAAACCCATACTGTCAACAAAAGCAAGTTTGTACTGGAAGGTTTACAAGTTCAACAAAAGTAATGCTGCTGCTTAACAAAGCTGTGATTGCAAAAGAACTCAAAACATTTATACTGCCATGAGTGTAATTTAAGGATATTTAGCCTTTGGTCAACCTTTTAGAGACAAAATGGCATTTCATGCTGTCTATAACATCAAATTTAGGTTGCAAAATCTAATAAAGTATTAGCAGTGAAACAGTATGAATGCTCAAGTTGCATTACAACACTGCGGCTTTACAAATAGATAAATGGTTTCATGGAAATAGCCTTTTGTAATTTTTTGAGTCATTTATCATTAAAAATGCATTCTAAGACATAATTTGTTTAACACCAGCATATACAGTAACTTTGTTTACACCTTGTAATTTAGTTCCCTATTAAGTTTTAGGCACAATAGATAACGTGTCAGTATCTTAAGGCAAATAAATCAATTATAAAATCACTGATCCTTCATCTCGTAATTTTGTTTCAGCCTGGAGTTTGTGTAGCAAGGTAGAGAAATTATTGTAGTTTAGGGACCACTGCAGATTTCTGCATAGACTTCTGCAAATTAGGGGAGACTTTATTGCTCTCTACAACTACCTGAAAGGAGGTTGTAGCCATGTGGGGGTCAGTCTCTTCTCTCAGGCAACCAGTGACAGAATGAGAGGGCACACTCTTAAGCTGTCAGTGAGATTTAGACTGGATATTAGGAAAAACTTCTTCATAGAGAGAGTGGTGTCCCATTGGAATGGGCTGCCCAGGGAAGTGGTTGAGTCACCGTCCCTGGATGTAATGGTGTTAGGTAATAGGTTGGACTCAATGACCCCAGTGGTCCTTTCCAACCTTGTTAATTCTGTGAAATTAGGTTCATTAAAGCTTAGTCAGGATGAAGAACATGGGAGGATGTTTTGCTTGTCTCCAAGTCTGAGAGAATTCTGGGCAAATACTTGGTAGAGAGTCAAATGTCTTCAGAGACAAGAGGGTACCACAGATATTCACATCCCCACTGAAAAAAAATATCACACAAATCAATAAAATACCTATCTTCTGAAATAAGCTGTTAAATAAGAATCAACTTTTTAATACATGTCTTGGATCCACACATCTTTTCAGCTTCAGGTTTCTTCTGAGAAACTCTATTGTGTGTTTACCAGCAAAATCAACTCTCATCTTTTCCTTTAACCTTAGCACACCTTTTACCCACAAAGGGTAATACGTGCTGTTCTGTTCATGGCCTCATGGACTGAAATTGGAGGGGAAAGTTGTTTTGAACTAAAGGAGTATATGGCTGATGTATTGCTTCCATTTATTATTTGATCTCATTCTATTGTGTGTTTCCTTATGGCACACTCAATAGGTCTGTAATCTTGGGGAACAAGATAGAAAGGGTAGGGCAAGGATTGTATTTCCTGCCTTGGCTGGTGCATAATTTTTATTAGAGCTTATTTTGAAACACAACTTCGAGATAAGGATCCAGCATGAAGCAGTAGAGATACAGCCTTCTGGGCTGAAACATAGAGGGGTTTTTATGGTTCTATGTAAGCAACATGAAGAGTTAATACACTGTCCACTTTTTTATAGCTGAAATGTTTGAGTTCTTGTTTTATAGAAAAGGGAAATGATACAGTGGTGTTTTTAAAAAAATTGTTTTTCCAGCTCCTTTGGTACAACAATTGTTTGATATAAACTTCCATGACACCGTGAGCTTCCTCTCTGCTAATAGCCCAAATGTTCTTTTTCCAGCAGGAGGAAAGTGCCGGTGTCCGGGGATAGATCACTCCAGCTGCCCCAGAATGAGGAGCCCCACTTTGGTGCCAAGGCAGGACTCAGCAAGGACACTGAGCCACGTGGAGTTTGGCACTTCCAGAGAATGGAAGGAGGAATATGTGCATGCAGGGGTCGGGAGCATCTTTTTTAAAGGAAAACCCATGTAAAATGTGGCTCATAAGGGAAAAGACAACATTAACTGCTGCTGTTTGCTCACAAAGGAGAACAGGAAGCACCATGCTGGCCCAAAAGCCCTGAGTGCTTGTGTGAAGATGAAGAAGTTTGAACCAAAGCAGATGAGATGTGGATGGAGGCTTCATCCAGCTGAGGACATGGAGAAGGGGTGACCTGCAGCTGAGAGAATGGCTGTTGGCCAGGGACAGAGTTGGCAAGAGTTTCAGGGACAAGCATTCCTGCTGCACTCCCAAGAAAAATTGTTCCCCTTGCATGGATGGACGTCCTGAGATGTGGATATCCCACGTCTGGCCCTGGGGCTGGGCAAGACAGAGGGCAACATACTCTTTAGCAGGTTCCCAGAGATCAGAGGGACAGAGCCACACTTTGATCAGTGTGTCTCTGATGACCTTGGGGAATTAAGTCTGAGGAAGTGAAAGAAAACTTGTAGTACAGCCACATGGTTCTTGAAACAATAAAAACCACTTGAGAAGCTGCGGGTTAGGACAGGTATGGTCAGAAGTTTTCAGTAAAATCTTCAGCTGCTTCTTGAAGCAGCTTGTTAAAGCAGAGATCTTGCCAAGCTGTTACTCATAAAAAGAGAACTGAAAGATCTACCCCAAAAGTCTTGCCTAGAAAAGCAGGTTGCATAAACTTAGGTCATCCAACATCTTCACAGCTTGAACTGCCTGATGGGGGTAGTCCATGACTGATTCCCAGCTGTACTCTTTACACACATAAAGCTATATGTGAGCAAGAAAACTGCCTAATGGACTCAGGCCAAAATAGACTCTGGGATTCTTCAAACCCTTTGATTCAGTAGTGCAAGTGCAGATGGAAATGTGCATCCCTCATGATGGACCCCCATAAGCAGCTCCTCTGTCCATTTCCCCACCTCAGATGGCTTCTGCCAGTCCTGCACAAAGACCCAGGTCCACAGCCCTCCCATCTGAGGTCTGCAGAGACCCTTTCTGGCCTGGCCAGCACTCTCTGTCTTCCTCAAGGAGCAGGCAGGAGGCACATGAATAGTTATCATGTTCAGCAAATGCCCTGCAACGCCCTGACTTGCCTTCAGTTAACCACTCCCTGGATTTCTAACTGTAGACATTATCCAAAATCCCAGACTTTTGGTATCTGTACACTTTGCCTCAGAACTTTTTGCTTCAGTAGCCCTCGGTGGGTCTGTCCAAGCAGAGGGAATGGTGTACATATTGCAACAGTAAAATGGAGAAAAGTGGTGAAACTCTTCCACGCCAGATGTACAGCAGCTAATTTGGGATGGCAAGAAGCCCACAGTGCCAATTTCTGTGTCCTGTCCAAAAGGTGATGACATTCTCTGATTGAAAACACGATCCTTTGCACCTCACAGACAATTTTAGTCACAGGCTAAATTGTATAAATCTGCTTTCATAAAAGATAAAATCTTCCCTTGTATTTTTTCCATTCCTCAATTAACTATTGTTTCTCTCAGCATGTTTTAATCATAAGTAAGTTCATTAATAGATGTGCTCTTCGGAGTCATGGGGAACTATGTGATATAATGGCACTAATCTTTCTGAATAACATCATTAATATCCTTTGCCCCTTAAAGGCACCCACTATGTCCCCCAGGCAATTATAAAACTTTGTTCCATGGTACTGAATGAGATCATCCAGCTAAAAGGACTACAATGCATGTCTGCACAATATTGCTGTTCGTTGCATCCTATTTATTTACACTACTCATCAGACAGTCTTAGAATTTGTTTGTGAGCATATTGGTTCTTTTCCTGTAAAGCCAGAAACTCGACTGGCTGGTCTTCACTCCTGTCTTGTCCTAGAGAAGGGTGATGAAAGAAGAAGGAGATCTAGAAGTCCCTAAGTTGGGAGCTTTTTGAAAATTCTCTTCAAAATAATCTGAGAGTTGTTTTACCACTAAAGTTGTATCTTGTTAGAGGGACTCCCACTGAATTCAGCTGGCTCGAGGATGTTTCTAAGCCGCCTGTTGGCATTCCTACCAGCCTTACTAAAACAAAATTCTCAGTTTCTGGGTGAATTGGCGCTTTTCTGCCCATAGATGGGAAAGGTGAAATTGCAGCATCTCCACACAGTGAGAAACTATAGATAAAAATTCCTTTACAGAGGTGAGATATCTGAATTTTACTGGACAGCTCTTGTGTGCTCTGAGTGGAGCAGCAAAGTTTGTGGGTTTGCTGTGTTTATTCTGCCCATATTTGGATGGGAAAAGGCATAGGCAGTAGATGAAAGCAGTTCATATAATAAAATTGGGTTTGGATGAAGCTCAGCAGTATATTGCTGCTTCGTTTTAGCACTCCTGAAATAGTAAGACCTTGTCAAATGCAGTCCCAGAGCAGAAAACCAGGCAGATTTCAGCTTCAACATGTGCCACATAATTGCACTTTGCCATATTTGCTCACATTATGGCATATATGTGTAGAGGAAGAAGTGAAGAATTTCCCCATTTCTAAACTGTAAAATGTCTTTCAACACCTCTCTTCTTTACTGCAGTAGCAATATGTCATTACTGGTCACAGAGAAAGATGATTACATGACTATAACCACTCTATCTGCAAACAGAGCCATCCAAAATGTGGATCCAGCTCAAATTTAAGCAGGAAGAGTGAATGTGTTATTCTCAAATTCCAGCTTCTGTCTCAAAAAAACCCTTCAAACCTCTTCTTTCTACCTCTTTCATTTCCAGCACAAATTCCTGGACCAAGGATTTCTTAGGTGCTCCCATATGCAAGATGCACTTTGAGATTGCCAGGTACATGAAGTAAGGGAAAAGGGAAACATTTCACAGAGAAGGAACTTTGATGAAGCTTGAGCACAAAGGGGAGTGGTCAGATATTACCCAGCACTGAAGGACAGTGTTCAAGGCTGGATTGGATGGGACTTTGAGCAACCTGGTCTAACAAAACTTGTCCCTGTGCACAGAAGGGGAGGGGTGGAACTAGATGTTCTTTAGGGTCCCTTGCAACACAAACCACTCAATGATTTTATGATTCTGTCCACAGCTCTGTTGTCAGACCTATCTGATGCGGAGGATGCTGCACTCAAAAATGACAATATTTGAAATTACCTGGAGTCTGAAATCAGGGAGACCAGAAACATCCTTTTGTCCATTCCTGGCTCATTCCAGTAGGAGCAGAGGACACAGTCACCCTACCACACAGAGATGCTCCTTCTCCTGGAGGCCAAAAGCTGTATTTTGGCAACAAAGTTTAAGAAAGATGTTGAACTGCTTGAGAGGGTCCAGAGAAGGGCAACAAGGATCGTGAAAGGACTGGAGAACAAGCCCTATGGGGAGTGACTGCGAGAGCTGGGACTGTTCAGCCTGGAGAAGAGGAGACTCAGAGGTGACCTCATTGCTGTTTACAGCTACCTGAAGGGAGGTTGCAGTTGGATGGGTGTAAATCTCTTCTCTCAAGCTGCCAGCACCACAAGAAGAGGACATGGCCTTAGGCTACACCAGGGGAGGTTTAGATTGGATGTTAGGAAGAGATTTTTCACAGAGAGAAAAGGAGATGGTGGAGTCGCCATCCCTGGAGGTGTTTAAGAAAAGACTGGATGAGGTCTAGATAATGGTAGGCTCAGATGGATGGAGCATAGTCTAGATAATGGGAGGTTCGGATGGATGGAGCGTGGTGCCCATGGTTCCACAGTTGTGGGTTTGATCCCTGGGTGGGCGTTCGCTTGGGAGTTGGACTAGATGATCCTGTGGGTCCCTTCCAACTCGGAATAACCTGTGAACCTGTAAAGGGGCTTCTGAAAGCAGAATGTCCTCACAATCCCTGCAATGTAAGAACATCTTCAGGTGTTTCTTCTACCCAGTATCACAATGTGGGACAAAGGAATGCAGCCATCTCACAGAGTCCAGCCAAGCATATGGAATCAGGGTATTCTACTAACCAAAAAGGAGCAAACAGTAACCTGGATGTTCCTCCCTGCAGTGCTCCAACATTCTTTCTGACATCAGGAAAGCCTGAGTGCCAGAAATGCTCCCTCTATGAAGTGAGAATATCGTTTCCATTCTCCCACAGCTGGATTCTCTGGGCTAGTCAACCCTTTGGGCAGGGATTTCATCTGGCTGCACCTTTGTAGATAAGAGCTCATGGCGGGAGCCCTGATCACAGCCAGGGCCTCCAGGCACAGCACTACATGGATGATGAGCAGCGGTGAGCAGACAGGACAGGCAGCAGCCCTGCCTCTTCTCCAGCTCACTCCGTGTACATCAGGGCTCCTAAACACCTAAGTAAGTGATATTTACAGAGCAGCCAGAGCTGCAGATGCTGCTGACCCAACAGAAGGAGAGCGAGGCGGATTTTCATTGTCCCTCCTTTTTTCCATATGGTCCTGCAAGTTTATGAATATTGGAGAAATAATTCATCAGTGGCATCTGAGGCACAGGCCAGACCAAACTTTCTGCATACTGTAGACCTGTTGCAGAGGAAGCTGCCTCCCAGCTCTAAAACATCATATCTGGTTTAAACCTACTTTCAGTGCATTCGTCCAAATGTTCCTGCCAAAGTTCATATCTCTGAATATCCTGCTCCTCTGCCTGTTCCTGCCTCCTGCTCCCTCACCCTCCATCTTCCTTCCCACAGCCGTGGGAACAGACTTCATCACTTGAGAAAAATGCCCTGCTCATACCCCCCGCTGTTGCTTGAAGCAGACAAAAAAAATTAAAGTCTTTTGAGCAAAGAATCCTTGTCAGGACAAGAAATAATACTGACCTCAGTGAGGATGGCATGTACTGCCTGAGAGGTGGTTCAGGCTGTGTGTGCTGTTGCAGACAGCAACCAGCTGTCTGCCCGACTACAATGCAGTGTGGAGTATATGGAATATAATTTCCCTCTCCATTTACATTTAATACAATGCCTCTGGACCACACATTATTAAAAAAACCCATGAAGTCTAGGCACTTGGGTTTCACTAATGGCTTGTTACTCTTCTGACACTGTCTCTTCAGTGCAGAGTGACAGAGTGATTTGTGTCTTTCCCAAAGACTTCCTCAGCCTTCTTCCTACCCCATCTGAAATCTCCTACTTTTTGAAAATAACACCCCTGTATAACAGTGGGAGGACAGGACTCACATGGGTGGTCTCTTATAATGAAGATAGAGTATCTGGGAACAATATTTTAGTGTGTTTATCTTCTAATTGAGTTTTTCCAGCCTTTGGGATAATTATTTCTACCAATTAGCCCAGGGGTATTGTTAGCTGGAGGCAACCGATCCTTCTTCAGGCCTCTGACAGAGGTTTACAGTAAGCACAATGGTGCATAGTCCAGCTTATGAGAAAAAAATTGCCCCTCTGCTCCCAAAAGTATGGGAAACGACTCCATTGTGAGACAAATGTTTCCCATGAAAATTGTCCTGAGAAGCTTCAGAGGATCCATGTTTCAGATAAAAGCAAGTGGGTGGAGATTTTTAAACTAAACCTCAGGAAACCGGGGGTTATGGCTGAAAGGGAGAGTGGCACAGGAGAGGGAAGGCAGAGGTCAGACTCCACGAGGCATGGGACAGCTTTGGCCGTTGTATCCTCTGTGACCACCACTCTGTGACCAAGCAACAAAAGAACAGGACAAGATTTAACGACGGTAAATTAACTCAGAGTAAATTTTAAGCCCTTCTTTGCAAACATAAGAGCTAGACACTTGTTTTTCCTAATAAATGAGAGTTGAAAGTGGATATAGTTGTGTATGTGCAGGAGCAGCGGCCGGGACAGAGAACAGGAGTGCCTCTGCTTTACCTCAGCCCTGAGCAGGGCACTTTGTAGCAGTCTGCAGGAGGAAGCTGTAATGGTGAGGTGAGAGGGCTGGCAAGAACACGGTGCAAAGACCCTGCAGCAAAAATGTATAATTGTTATAAAAGTAATGACTAGTAAGGCCTAATATAGGAGCTGGTTGAAAATATGCACAACAATGAGGAATTTTAAGCCAGGTCTTAAAGAACAAAAAATATCTGCTTAGGCAAAATTCAGTTAGTGAAAGCAGAGGAATTTTTCAAGTCAAAGATGAATGAGGCCCTTACGTAGCCTGAAATGCAAATGACCTGGTGATGATGGCCAAGGCCATGGCCATATGAATTCTTACCTAAATACAAACACAAAAAATTCTCCCCAAGTTTTTAAAGACATTTGGGGAAGAAATGCTTCCCTATAGCTTTTTTTTCAGTGAAATTCCTTTTCATTAGAATTCAGAGCTCATTCCTGGAAAAGGAAGTAATTTGTGGAAGCAGAAAAGCATAAGGAGAGACATCTCTGGGTTCAGGATGGAGCTCATGGGCTGCTCCGTGGTGGCAGTAATGCAATTTACCCTGAGACATCCATCACCAGGTGAAACCCCTTGGTTTAGGTACATTAAAAGACCACCATTATATCTGTACAAGGCAGACCTGCGGCCTCTCCAATATGGTCCCAGCACGTGATGGAGACACAGTGGTCCTCAGAGGCCAACCATGGGCATCACCAGAGCTGCATGAGGAGTACCAAGGCTTTGGTAATTCAGGATCTGCCTCCAGACATGTAACTACAATCAAATAAAACTTAAAACAACTTCTATTACTCATACAGGAAAAGTATGAGAGAAACCTGAGGAAAGTTTGTTGTGAAGTCAAGCCACAGGGGAGATTTTTGCAAATGGGAAGCAAATAATTCTTCTACAGCGGGAAAGTAAGCACAGTACAGTGGCATGGGATTTTAAAGAGAAATCCTCTAAAGATAAGTCATTTATGAGCTCTTAGATGTGTTTGTTGCTATCTTTCCCACTTTCCTTCCTTGCCCAACAAATTCTTCCTATACTGGGATAATCTCTGAATTACTGTTGGCAATTTCAGTGCTTTAGCAAAGAAGCAGAAAACTTATTACTAAGATTAAAGTCCCAAACAACCATTTCATCATGTGCTAGATATCTTGGCAGTGAGTCCTTTACACAACAGTCATCTCCATACAAAGCCATGAAGACTGAAATTTCAATGGAGTCACTCACACAATGACCAGGGACATGCAAAACAGAGATCTGGACTGATTTCCCTGAGGATTACAGAGCCAATAATAAAAATGTGTTACGTGCCCATTGCCTTTATCATGGCACTTCTTTAATTATTTAACATTTTATAATACATATATTTTAAGGAGTAAAATACATGTAATTATATCTTTCATATTAACTACTTATAGCAATGATTTTGTATTAATGAAAGTATATTTAACTAAGGAGTATACATCTATTTGACATTATTTTATCTTGGAAGCAATGGTACCAGTTTTTCCAAAGACTGAGGGTCCTAACAGTGCATCTGCAGAGACCATACACAATGTCTGGCTGGCTGAAATGTTCTGCCAAATCTGCAATGATAGGTACTTTACAGTACCTTTTGTTACTCTTCATTTCATCTGAAATGTGAGAAAATAAGGATGAGAATCTTCAAGGCAGAATTGGATAAAAGTACATTTTCTAACTAGAAAAAAATATAGTTTGATCTTTCTTTCACATTGTCAGTTATTCCATACATTTCAGACCAACAGTGTCTAGTGTTCGGATCTCAGTTTTAACTGTCTCAGACCAGTTTGTACTGGTTTTTACAAAAGATGAGGAAACTCTGTTATAGCTCCAGGTAGAAAAGGTTTTTTTACTGAGATCACACAATAATAAATTTCCCCATGTCTGTTCTAGCAGAGTTTTAGTAGCCTTAAAAGATGGCGGGGGGGGATAAAATCCCCAACTGCAAAATCTTGAAGCAATTCCTTAAAAAGTGGGGTCTGTCTCAGATTATAAGAAAGTCCCACTGTGGTTTTCCACAAGCTCCTACAGAGAGGCCTAGAATAGTGGATCAGTAGTCAACAGGGACACCCTGGATCAGACCTAATGCACATCTATGCAAGATATTTTTTAACATGCAAGCCAGCAGCAGATGCTTTAGAGAAAATTCATGCAGCTGTGGGATAATCTGCCTGCCAGGACAATTTCATTCTAAATCTTTATACTGAAACACTTAAACCCTGAAGAATGAGGTCTGATAATATTTCCTCTAGTTTTGTTAGCTTTAGAGTTACAGTTCTCTCTGCACTTGCTATCATATGAAAGTGTTCAATTCCTACTTGAACCTTGCTAAATCCTTAGCTTCAAAGAGGCTCGGTTTCAAGAGTCTACCTAGTAAAGGTAAGGAAAAAAGAAAAAAACTTTGCAAGTGCCTTAGATATCAGAACCAGCTCCAAGAGAATATAACACTGGGGAAGGTAAAGAAAGAGTATAACTTCAAAAGGTCAGAGAGCAAATGTCTGAAACAGCTGAAGAAAAGCCACTCTCATCCCAGAGGTTTAAGATAACTGGCAGAAAAAGAAAATGATTTTGAAGCATACCTGCTTCTGCCATGCAAAATAAGGTTTTCACTGGTAAATATGCTAACCTGAAGCTGTTTAATATCACTCCTGCAACAGACGTTGGCTTCTTTTGTACATAGGAAATGGCTGAGGTGGATACAAAGGTACTTGGAAATACTTAATAAAGCACTGTAGCTTTCCTGCAGGCAGTGGAACTCTGCCAGTTGCACAAGATGAAGATCTGGCCTACTCATTAAAGGTTTCAGATCTTCAAGAAAAGAAGTAGGCATGTGTTCAGAGTTGAGCTCCCTGACCTAAAAACCCAGGGAGAAAGCAGCAGAATGGAGCAGCACATCTGAAAATCCCCTGGATAACTACAGGTCATAGCTTGGAGATGAACTGGCAATCCCACACAGTTCTTTCAAAGATGCAATTGGTCGTATTTCTAGAGGGTATACTGGAAAAAGTATCTCAATTTTGCATGTCTTTTTAGAAGGCAAAGGAGGGCACTGCTAATGAGATATGGGAGCCCTCCTTCTGCTTAAGGTGTGGAATCGATCCTGGGTGTCTGGGCACAGCAGAAACTGGTCTAAGGTAGTTACAATGAGGACATTATAATTTTAGATGAAAATACATACAATCATTAATTTCTCATTCTACGCAGACATAGGAAAAAATGTGGAATAATATCAAAAGAGACCACCTCAACTCAAGGGAATGCCCCACCTAGTCCTATCAGTGCCTTAGAGAAAGTAAACATGACACATGTAGGTCAAGTATTTCCATGCTGTACCCTCCCAAAGTACAACCATCCGGGGATTTACCAAGATGGAATAACACTTAATAACTGTTTCTGGACTCTTCCTCCTTGAAAATGCCTTTTTGAACTCATTTATAATTTTGGCCTCCACATCATTCCTAGCAATGATTTCCACAATTCCACTGGGTGAAAAATTAGTGCTTTGGTATAATTTATTTTTAACCTGATAGTTTGACTGGGTGCCCTTGACTTTTTGGTCTGTATCTTCTCCACACTGCTCAGAATTTTATGTCTTCATTGCACTGCCTTCAGCCATCTCACTTCTAAGCTGAAGGGTCATAGCCTACACATGAAAGTTGTTCCACACTTCTCTATCTTTGTACCTTTCTTTGTGTCGATTCTCCCATACCTTTTTAAACCTAAGGATGACTAGAATTACACTTTATATCCAGAACAGAAAAGGACCAATTATTTTGTATGTATTCTCTCTTTTCCCCAGAAAAGTGTATTTTAAAAGAAGAAAATACAAGATTTTCCAAGATCTCTGTAAAGCCTAATTGATTTTATTGTTCCTTCTCATGCACTCTCCGCACTAAACCAGTTTTGCAGGACTATTTCCTTAGATCCCATAGACTTAGCTCTTGTGCCAATAAACCTCAAAGCAAATCCCTCATTTACTTTAGCAGGCCCTTTGCTTTTGCACTTGAGTTCTATGAATGTTATTCCAATTCATCCTGCCTCAATATGCCAGGCATTTTACAAATAAAATACACCAAAAATCAGGAGGTTATATGAGACACTCCAAAACCAGTTGGCCTTCCATTTTCCACCTGATATGATTTAGTCTTGCAGTGAACTCTTTGATGTGTCACTGCTGAATACCCCTTGCTCTGGGGGGTGTGCACACTCTTGTCCTGGGCTCTGTAGCAGGCACCAGAGCTGACTCAATAAGAGCTACAGCTGCTATGAAGCCAGTTTTCTGGAGTCATTGCTGGAGCAACATTAGCCAGTAAAGGTGGCTACACAGAACCACAGAATTCACATTTCTTCACTTACCACAGCTGAAGATCACATTGGCTGATTTAGCTCATTCGCAGCCCACTCCATTTCTCTGTGTCTTGTTTCTTCTGGTTTCAAGGTGTGAAGTTTCACAGCATGGGTGTGTGACCCATAACCTCACTGCCTTGGGCTGATCCGCCTGCCCTTTTGTGCTGCCTCCATCCTGCTGGGAGTCACACAGGTTGTTCTGGGCAGACAACTATTTTTTGTGTTTTGGGAGGCACTGAGGAGGGACCCAGCCAGCTCCCTGGGAGATGTCCTTTGCCAAAGACCTTACAGCTGGTGTGGAGTGGTGAAGATGATTCACGCAACAAAAGATTTAAAGTGCCAACTATTTTCACATAGCAGAAAGGAAGGACTACATTTGTCCTTGTTCCTTTTATATACCCAGTCCCAAGGACCATTGAGTGCTTCCTGGGAGATACTTAGGAGAACTTCACTATTCAGAATAATAATTAAGAATTAATGACTGGATATTTACCACTAAGTAGAGCTGCCATGTCCAGCACACTTGGCAAAAGGCAACCTTCAATTCATACAGGATCAGACCTGTTTAATCCATTAATCCTCACAACATGTTGGAGCAGCTGGGTTTTATCATCCTTATTTTGCAGAAGCGAAGAGCTCAGGCAGCAAAGTTGGGTGACTTGTCTTTCACCAGGGAGACTGTCTTCTTTAGTTCCTCATAATGATGCCAAAGATTCCCCCTGTTCTAGAACAAAGGACTTAATTGGAAGTCAGCTGTAAGAAGGGCTGCCTTTGGATAATCCAGGTTCAGGAAAGGGTGATTTAAGCTTCAGGCTGCCCTGGAATGACTCTTGCTGCACCTCTCACATGACAGTCAGTTCTCACGCTCACACCCTCATTTTATGTCTTTCAGGGAGATTCAACTCTCTCCAAATAATTCCTGGATTAAAAGTGCAGGCTCATGCTCATCCAGTGCTAAACACCTCCTGTTTCTGCTGCAGAAGGAATGAAGCTCAATAAGGTGAATAACAAGTCAGTGTTACCCCAAAATAGGCCTGGTGTGAAGAGAACCAGCATTCCCTGAAGCTAAACTGCATGTGCTTGCACCAAAGCACCTTTCTTTATAACATTCAGTGCTGCAGGAGCTTTTTTTCATTTTAAAGAAAACTTTTATTTTCAGAAAATTATAGATCAAGATCAATAACAACAATAAACATGGATCCTGGTAACAAGAAACCAGTGGAAGTTTATAACGACTCAATCCACTTAACTCTGCCAAAGCAATAAACCAACATTGGGGTTATAAACTGTTGAGCTGAGTCTGCAGTTTTAAAATGTTATCCAAAATCAATTTTCCTCCCCTGATTAGACCATTAGTTGTCAACAACTTAGTTAAATAATAAGCCAGTGGTTCACATCTGCTTGGGAGCAGGGTCAGGCTTGAGCTGTTTCCCTGGCTACTTGAGCTGAATTCATGTCTGTTATCATTAATGTGAATGTGGGTAGGAAAGCAAAAAACTATGCTGGAAATGAAATCAAGTTCTCCTCCCACTGCCTGAAGCACATAAATCTTCTAAATTAATGGTGCCACAGAATAGATTTGATTGACTGCAGCGGGGGTCAGGGATGCACGAGGAATGTGGGGTCAAGCCCCATGTACCACTGACCTTTCTGAGGAGGTGTGTGGCATTGCAGCCTCCCCCAAATCTGCTGCTCAGCACCCATCTAAAGCCATTAGTATCTATCTACACAGAGCCCTGACGGCCCCTGCAGACCCTCTGCTTTACTTCGTTGCTATGTGAGCAGCAGTGGGAGGAGCTGTGCTGTTCAGAAAGCCCAAAAGTATGGGAAACTCAGCTGGGGTCAGTGGTCACAGGTCATCAGTGGGGAGATGGCTCCTATCTGAGGTCAGCTCTATCCTTTCTCTCCATGGGACAGAAACAGAGACACTGCCTGTAAAGGGGAAGGTGAGACTTGTGAAATATGGTCAAGGAGAAGAGGAAGAGACTATCTGGGTACACCAACCCTGGGAGAAGGGGCTTGGCTCACACAAGGGAGTGCCTGGTGTCCTGGGCACCTCTGTGATATGATAATGTGCTCCACCATTTTGGTACAGCTTGGCACTACACTTGACAGTGTAGTGGCGGTGGTGTATTGCCCACTGCTACTGAGGATGAACATTGCAACAGCTGGATGTCAAGCAACTTCACCTTGTTTATTCCAGTAGGATCATCGGGAGCCAGGATCTTAACACAGAGAACATTTTTAAAATTAAAACTAATAAATGCATACACCCAGCAAACCTGACAGAAATTACTTTCTTGTCACACCAGTTCTATGCTGTGACACTGACTCTTCAGGGATGTCAGTGACATATTTCCTGGGTCTGCTACAACATCTGCAACTCCATGAAGCATTTTGCATTTGCTGTCTCTTGCATTTGACAGCACTGTTGCTCCAGACAGAGGCCGTGTGCCTGCTTCCTTTGTGATCTGCACTCGTGCAGCTGAGCACAAGACAGTAGATGGTCAGGTAGATGTTTTCAGATACACAAAGAACTCAGCTATGCAACTGACACAGCAGTGGCACACCTGGACAGCAATGAATTAGGCTGGGAACACTGGAATCAAGAGTACTTACTTGAAGCCATTCCCAACTACATTCACCCTAAACTGGTTTACTTTGCCTCCTGGTAGCTTTTCCACTGGTGTCCAAGCAGACATACTGGAGTCACCTTTTTGGTAAATATGTTCAAGAGCATCATGAAGGCAGCTACTGTGCAAAGAAACTTAGAGGGAGCTGAATTTGATGACTAGAATGCAATATTACATGAGAATTTTTATCTGTTTTTTAGCACCATTCTCTACTTTTTCAAGACAGGACAAAATACATCAGTGCCACAGTGGGAAAGCAGGGACCAGCAGATCTCCCAACAGCATTTTCCTAGCTCTCACCACCACATTACATATGTAAAGATAAGTGGGTATAAAATAATCACATTAACATTATTCAAAGCTCAGCTCTACCCATGCTACTGCTGTTTCCTCTGAAGCAAATCCTGTCCTCCGGTCTCCAGTTATTTATATTTCTTCATGCTGTCCTTTCTGGCAGGCTGTTCTACTTAACACCCCCCAAGCAGAGAATTCCCAGCAGGACCTCTCTGCAGCAACACTGCTTTTAACCTACCATTATAACAACCATAATTTAGTGCCATTTTATTTCTAAACCCCCTCAATGTTAAACATTAACCTTGAGCCCACTATTGACTGCTGAAGGCATCTGTTGCAATCATATGGGAAATACTGGGCATTATTTGGCTCTTCAGGAGATGAAGGCATACAGAGGTCCATGCTGTGTTGTTTAGGGGAAGAGAAGAAAATGTCTGTGCATAACCGGTTTTAAATTCAGTCTTTAAATTGAGCTTTCGGAACTTCTGCTTCCAAAGGTTGGTTCAGCAAAGCACTAAATCTTTTCCACAGGCCTAGAATTCAGAAAGCACAGAAGTTTCCTTGATGATCAACCTTGTTAGCTTCAAGGACCTATTCTTTCGGAGTCCTTATTGTGTGGCAAGAAGAAAGAAAAAATGAGTTCTTGGAAGTAAAGGCCCTCCCTCTGTTCAGGTTTGAATAAAGCAAGGGTCAGTGCCCCTGAAGGCTTGCCTCTCTCTTTTCCTTTCCCTAGACCACATAAATAGAAGAGTAACCCAGCCCATGGGCTGAATACATCAGGATCTGATCATACACCAAAGCTTTTGCAACACATGAAACTCATATATGCTGTCACATGCATGGGGTGTCACATACACATTAATCTTGTGCAGAATTGAATGTGCAGATTCTTGTCTTTCTGTAGTGTGTATCTCCCATTGCATAATCCCTGAACAACACTCTGCCCCCAACAAGAAACTCAGAACATTTTGAACTTTTTTTAACCTGCAAATAGAAGTCTTAGTAGCTGAGATTACTAGGGACTGATGGAAGAAATAATAGTAAGTGGGAATCCTGAAAAACATCTTTGCTTTGTCTTCAAAGGCCTTGATGCCTCCCTTTCCCTTGTTTCGTCTCACCCAAATTTACCACCAAAATCCCGCCTACTCAGTCATCCATGAAACACCTACCATGCATAAAAGCAAGGTAAATCTAATTGACTCATTCATATAGATCACAACTGCAGCCTGGAAGCATCTCGCAAGAAGGTCCTTCATGTGACTGCATCCAGCACCTTGCATGGGGCAGGTGGGGGGGAGGGGTGTGTCCCATCCCTAACAATTGCACCTGGGGGCATCTAAATATCCCATGAGGGTCCTGTTTGCAGACCCAAGCAGTTTTACCATCAAAGCAGACAAAATCTCATTGTTCCCCTGTGTAGTATGGGATGTTAATTATTACACTTTTCCAACAAAGAGCAATATGGCTGTTTTCTTTACCCAAAGCCAAGTGAGAAGCTGTGATAGAGCTACTGGATACACTCAGGTGCACTTGATTCCTGCCTAGATCTACTTAAGACAAACATTTCTCAGGACTGGCATTGCACCAAGAGCCTTGCTACACTCAGATCTGTACACAGGGAGATGTACAGTTGCATTACCCAACTCTCTGTCCCACCAGCCCTCTCACAGAAAAATACAAGATCAGTGGGACAACATTTTTTCCTCAGAAAATCCAACTGGTTGTTTCTTATTGCCACATTGATCTCTAGGTATGTAAATTTTGATTATTTTTCATTATAATGTCCTTCCTGTCAAGTGTTTGAGTTGACTGCTGTATATAACACCAAGTCCCCACCACCCTCAGAGGTTATATCTGCACCCCAAGTCTGCCTGCTTGTAGAATAATGAACGATTTGGGCGGGAAAGCACATTAAATATCTAATTCCATCCTCCCACCATGGGCAGAAGCATCTTCCACTACACCAGATTGCTCAGAGCCCCATCCAACTGTCCCTGAATACTACCAGGGGAGGGGCATCCACAGCTTCTCTGGGTAACTTGTGCCAGGGCCTCAACAATCTCTAAGAAAAGAATTTATTCCTAACAATTAATCTCAATCTAATCTCTCAGTTTAAAGACATTTTCCCTTATCCTATCACTACAAGCCCTTGTAAAATCCCTCTCCAGTTCTCTTGCAGCCCTTCAGGTACTGTCAAACTGCTCTAAGATCTCCCTGAAGCCTTCTCTTCTCCAGCAATCCCGACTCTCTCAGCCTGTTTTCACTGGAGGAGTGCTCTAACCCTCTGAGCATCCTTGTGGCCTCTCAAGGGATGCACTCAATCCATTCTCTGCCCCACCGGTATTTGTGTTCGGTAATGTCCCAATCCAGGTGCAGGATATTGCACTTGACCTTTTTGAAATTTGTGATGTTTGCATGAACTCAGCTCTCAAGCTTGTAGAGGTCTTTCAGTGTTGGCCACATCACACATCTTGGCAAACTAGCTGAGGGTGCATTGATCCCACTGTCCATGTCACTGACAAAGATGTCAAACGGCACCAGTCCCAATACCAACCTCTGAGGAACACCAGTCACTGGTCTCCTTCCTTTGTACCCTCCGGTGAATATATTCAGTTTAATTACACTGTCCCTTGTCTGTTCCTTGCCCCTTCTGGATTGTATCTTTCCAGCTCTTTTGTGTTGTTGTCCGAGAAAACTGAAGCAAAAAGCCATTAAATATATTGGCCTTCTCTAGGTCATCTGTACTGCTCCTGTTCCTCATTAGGTAATGGGCTTATGCCCGCTGCTGTCTTTCTCTTACTTTACTGTATTTATAGCACCTTTCTCCTGGTTTCCTGACATTCCTCAGTGGTTGTAATTCATTTAGCATGGCAACCTTTCTGCCCTACATGCTTATTTTATTCCTTGATCTCATCCTTAGTAATGTGACCTCATTCTCGTTTTTAAAATTATTCTTCTGGGACTCTCGTATTCTTACCCAACCCTCTGGCTATCTGCAGTGGGTAGACATGGATCTTCTAAAATGAACAATGTCCCCTGGCTCAGATGCTTCCTGCCCTTGAGGGAAGCTCCTCACCTTTCACCACACTGAAAAAGCCTGTCAAGTTGTTGGACCTCATTTAAATGGCAAGGCTTTATCCACCACGAAGCATTTAAGTTATTCCCAAACCTGCTAGCCCCACAGAGGAGAGGTATACCCCATACAGCAGGACCAGGACAATGATTGTCCCCATGTACTTGCTGCTGGCAAGTACTTGAATCCTGTGTTCAGTTTTGAGCCTCTCACTACAAGAAAGACCATGAGGTGCTGGAGCGTGTCCAGAGAAGGGCAATGGAGCTGAGGAAGTGTCTGAAACACAGGTTTTATGAGGAGCTGCTGAAGGATCTGGGGGTTTAGCCTGGAGAAAAGGAGGAACATATTGTTGTGTACAACTACCTGGAAGAAGGTTATAGTGGGGTGCTTGTCAGTCACTTCTCTCGGGTAACAAGGGACAGGACTAAAGCAAATGTCATCAAGTTGTACCAGGGGAAGTTTAGATTGAATATTAGGAAAAAATTCTAAACTGAAAGGGTGGTCAAGCATTGGAATAGGCTGCCTAGGCCAGTGGTAAAATCACCATCCCTGGAAGTGTTCAAAAAAGGTGTAGATGTGGCAGTTGCGGACATGGTTCAGTAGTGAACATCATGGTGTTGGGTTTACAGTGGGACTTGATGATCTTCAGGTCTTTTCCAGCTTTAATGGTTCTATGGATCAGTATCAGATGAGATACCAGATGAGATCAGCCCCATCTGTATCCCATGTTGTTGACATGCTGTAACAGCAAAGGGTGGAAATCATGGCCCTCAATTCTGTATCAATTTCCACCAACAAAGAACAAGAAAGGATCCAGAGAGAGGGGAACAGTGCATTAGAGAAATGTCTCTTCCCTCTATCACTGAAGGAAAGCCACAGTAATTTGTCCTCCCGTTTTAGTCCACTGGATACCTTAGTGTCAGGTAAGGACTCACTTGTTCTGTTTCTGCAGGAGAAATGGACTGCCTGTGCAGATCCACTGTGGCGGAGTTAAAAGGATGCAGGTCCTCCTTCCTGCTCACATAGGAACAAACACTTCCCAAAGCTACCTCTGTAAAGTCTGCAGCAAGTTATCGTGACACTGGCAAAAGTGAAGCTGTAAAAAACAAAGTTAAAAAATAATGTTGAAAACATTGAAATATATATCTCGTCTGGCAAAATCATCTGACATGGAAAGCAAAAGCTCTCACTGCCCCACAGTAAGCATGATTTGAACAGAAATGCTGGGAGCTTTATATGTGCTCAGTCTGTTCTGTTGTGCTGGTCCCTGTATATGTGGCAGAAGAGGGATGTTGGAGCAAGAGGGGTTCACCTATGTTTGACTTCCCAAAGACAGGAGGAGGTTGCAGCCTTACCTGTTCCCTCCACAGTGTTCTTCAATTCAGCTCCCACACTGAAATTCCTGCAATGCCCAGCACCTGAAATATTTCAGGCTCCTTTCATGTAACTCCAGCAGGAGTGGCCCTTGGAAACACTGGTAAGGGAACAATTAAAAAAAAGTAAAAAATAAAAGCAGATAAAGAGCTGATCACAGCCCCAGTCCAAGCTGCACTCCAAAGAGAGCTTATTGCAACCCTGCAGGTAGGACGCCAAAGACTTCTTCTGTCCTGTTTATTAGAGTTATTCCACTAAGACTTGGCTTGATCTCACCAGGTAGCCCTCCTCCACGGCAGAAGATGTTAAAGAATTTGTAAAATCCTTGCAATTGCAGTGGTTCTTGGTGGATGTATTGGCCAATCGTGAGTTTTTTGGGAAGTACCTTAATTCCAGCACGTGCCTTTTCAAAATTATCCTCTCCAACATCACAAGGACTTGGGACTCAGAAGCGGAGGGAAGGAAAAGCTCTTGTGATTTCTGAACCAAGATGTTTAATTTCAGGGTACCTATGTGCCAACAGCTCCAGAGAGTGTTATCTCTGTCATTACAGACCACAGTTAATGCAGGGCTGACAGCAGAAATCAACAACGTTCATGGACCCCTATTCCGACCTTCCTAGATGAAACCCTGACTTTAAAATGTCTTAAAGATGCATTTTTGGAACTCACCTAACACATATAAATATACATTTGAATACTATGGTATGTTGAAGCATCAGTTTTAATATTACAGAAGCTCTCTCTTGCTGCCACGTCCCTGGTGATCTCAAACCTCTTTTTATCCAGAAAAAGTGGGGGGGTTATCCCTTAATTCCCTGAATTCAGGTAAACTCCAGGGAATTTCCCAAAGTCAATCTAGAGCCTGTGTAGATCAGCAGGGCTGGTTATTTTTCATCCCGCAGCTGATCCAGGCCATGGTCACTGCTTCTCTCACCCAGTGAGACCTTGGGTGAACCAGCCTGGCCCCACCAGCCACCATATCAGGTTGTGTGAAAGCAATCTAAATTCAGCAACCAGCCCTAATTAATGCTCCTTATGTTTATTTGACTCACTGAAGATACGCATCGACATAAGTAGTAAATCGCATCGCTGCATAGGAACTACAAGGATCAGTTCCTTTCCAAATGTGTCCTGGACAGAGCCCAAGATAGTTAATGCTGTGGGGAAAACACATAGTCAAATTAAAGCAACAGCAGCTCTGCAACAAATGGCAACTTCCTCCTGGAAGAGTCAAAGATGGCTCTGACTGCTGATGGTTTTAAATGTACTTTCAGGGTATTAATAGAGATGATTCAAAATAGTTCCTCTCACTCCAGTTCCTTCTTTAACTCATACTCAACTGCTAAACATACTGTGGCTGCTCCTGCTAATACACTCTCTGACAAATCACAGCCATGCATAGGTTTCCTTTCAGTATTTCCAATTTACTCTTTAATGGGAGACAAATGTGTCTTATTTACAGGCTGCTTAATGAGGCCAAAAGAATTTCCAGGCATGCAGTGGGATGGTGCTTATTAGAGCTGCTTGCAAATTGTTTTATTTGCTTAAATATGTGTCCATAGGATATTCACTGGAACTTGGATGCTGCACTGGTTGGCGCAACGCTAACATGTAATTTAGTATATTATGTATATACAAATTATGTATATTATATATCAAAAATAGAAACTTCAGTGGGAATGTTCCCATTTACACTTGACAAGAGTCAGAAACCAACATATCAAACCGACAATATGTGTGTGTAAACAGTTGCTTTGCTTGTGTAGTTGTAGGACAGTAATTGCTGCCTGGCTTCCCACTGTAGAAATACACTGAGTAGGTGATGCTGGTAACTTCAGGACTATTGAATTTCATGCTCCTGGGGTTTGCTATGGATTATTCAGAGGGAGTATTTGTTTTGGTGGTCATGCAAAGGAAATATGCCTCTTTATGGATTTGTACCTTTGTACCTGCATTTTCAGATTGGACTTTTTTTTTGTTAGTGTGACAGCTCCACCAGAAAATATTTCCAAGTGCAAACTTCCTGGCGTAAATATTTATACTATCACCTGCCTTACCACCTGCTCCCTGCCACTGGGTCAGAGGTGGGAAACATGGATTAAGGGCTGGGGACGAGGGGAAATGCAGCAGGGAAAGAAGCTGAGAGGGGAGCCTAAGGCAGAGTACCTGGGGCGTGAGAACAGCTGGAGGAGTTGAGGGAGGGCGAGGGATGGAGTCAAGGGCAGGACTGGGGGATTTGTAAAAATATAACATAAAAATACATAATTTTGACTAGGATGGGAGCAGCCTTTCACTGGCAAATCAATCGGGGTCCATCACTTTTCCTTCACAAAGGAAGGGTGGTTTGTGGGTGCTGGGGTTTGTGAGGGTGCACAGCTAAGACACAGCAAAGCGCCTTCAGCAACAAAGCCAGATGCTGTGAGTTTGACCAGAGTCAGAGGCAGTTTAGGGGAATAAAACACCCCAAAATAGGTGGTCATTGGAATAGAAACAAAAAGAGAAATTGTACATTGACCCTGAACTTGTGTGACTGAAAAAGGAATAAATCCCTCATTTTTCCAGCATAAAAACCTATGCAGTTTTCTAGAGACTAAAAAGCCTTAGATCTTACTGCTTTGTCTTTCTTACTGCTAGTAGGGCATTCAGCCTTAAGAAAACCATTAAGAATATGCTTTCTCAGGGTATCTAAGGCTTTTTACTATTCAATAAAAGGGGGAAAATGAATTAATATTATTCTGTTGGTTTCACAAACGGAGATGACTTTAGGGTTTTCCTCTCTTAGAGAAGTTTTACTTTTCAGCTCTCAACTATACTAAAATTAGCCATGTTTACTGCAGAATAACCCTGTTAGTGTTTAGCATGTTGTTGGAATATACAGGCACGTCAGATGAAAATCAGCAGTGTGAAATTAGTGCACTGGGAGAAAAAGGCAAGGATCAGATTGGGCCCTCCGGGGCTGACTGCTGGCGAGCCTGCAGCGTGTGTGTGTGATCTCCCCTCTACTCCCAGTGCCCTTGATTTCTCAGGCTGTTTTGAAAGACAAAAAGAAAGTTGGTAATCATACACCGACAGATGGTTCCTTGGTTAGTTACTCTTTATTTAGATGGAAGCAACTGCGATTCATCATCTTTTTCTTTTTTTTCATAGCTACATCATGGTGAACTTTCAACTCCTAATCTATTTCTAAGAAGTATTGTGTGGCAAGTGCCTATTAATACCAAACCTTGGGCTGTCTGGAAATTTCCTTTTTCATATTCATATTCCAGTCTTCAAAAGGTTTTCACCCAGTTTTGTTTCACTTTTCAATGACACAGCTATCTAGAAAGTTTTCCAGTGAATATCATATTAAATACATTGCTTACATGCCTATAACTAGAATTTGGATGTTTCTTTCTTAATTTTGGACTTCCTGACTTTACCTTAATTGTGAGTTGATAGCTGATAATAGCAGCTTTTTTTTTATTCTGAACAATTCTGATTGAATACTTGGGGAAATATGCTTGCAACACCTTCCTGCACATATCAGAGTTGCACTGTATCTGTCCTTTTGAATGGTGTTTTACAGAACTCTATACGCATTTACAGTTAAGTTTGTCTTTAAATCACTTTGGTGGATGGAAGCCTGAAACAAAAGTCTGGAATGATTGGCTTAAAGTTGAAGAGTGGCTCTCTACAATAAATAATGAAGTCCAGCTCATGGGTAGAGGTTCATTTTCCTTTTGACCCTTTTAAGTCCATGTAGGATCTAACTGCATGTCTTAGAACCGAGTGAACAACGATTTCTCCAAAATTCACTAATTAAAGGAAAATCCTGTTTGAAAAACAATGAGAGACACTTTGAGGCCTTTTGTTTCATGTTTACTACCAGATTTCATTACAGGCCTGCACTGGAATTACTGAGTGCAGAAAAACTTGGAATTAAGGAGTGTCCAAGTTTTCTTTTACAGACATAGGGGAGACTATCACAGAAACATTTTTCCAGCAGCATAAACTCAAAATATCAGAGCTGCTCAGTTTTACAGGTATTAAAGTAAGCTGAAGAAAAAAAGATTACTACCTTGACTTTTAAAAAATATATTAAAATAATTTAGATTTGAAAAACAGAAGGGGACCATCTCTATCTACACTTAGTTACCCAAAAGCACTTAATACATCTGTGCTTATTCATTTTTTTAAGGAATTAATCTGAATTTTTCAAGGTAAAATCTCACAAAACTCAAATAGTCAGTATCTTTAATTCTAAAAGAGTCTCATCCAAGTCTGCTTTAAATTATTTTGTACTTCACCTGATATATGTCAAAACCAGTCCATAGCTGTAGGGACCAGAGCCAAATTCAATACCATTTTCAGGTCACTCAGTATTATGCAAGTTCAACTTTTTTGGAAATTCTTCACTATTTCACATGCTATTAACACCATCACATATCTGCCTCAAGGTTTGTTCTATAACAGGCCAAATGAGAGGCAGAGTCCCTATTTCACAGGGATCTTATGGGTATACCACAGTGCTGGCCTCTAGACAGAAAATATGTACCTTGATTTCCCGTGAGGAATGGTAGGCTGTTAGGAGATGGGATCACTGACATGAATGACTCAGTTCCTTGCAAATTGTTGTTTTCCTCATCTGCTTTTGGCAAAAAGCTCTCTTCTTTTTGGACAGTGGCAACGGGGCATTTCTTCTGTTGTTTTATCCTCAATTCACCTGTCTGGACTTGAGTTTGCCCAAGTGCTGCTCAAAGCCATTAGAATGATGCCACAATTTCGCATGGAGATAGAAAATGGTATGGGAAAGTACAATGGGAGGATCACAGAATCACATCCTCAGACAAATCTATGCCATGGCCTGGACCATCTATTTCAAGGACTTATTTTGTGTATGTCCCCCTTGCAGGAGAGCTCAAGGAAGCCAGGACTGTTGACCTTCTCTAACTTCTCATAGTGAGAAATGGTCACATCCCCAGCACTCGGCTCAGATGACTTGCCCTGCAGGCACCTTCCTCCCCCTGACTCTATGAAATTCCAGCTGCCTTCCTTCTCCTCCTCTTTCCCTCTTTGGCACTGATTTGAAACCCCCACGGGTCACACAGTGGGCAATGAGATTAAGACTGGGATTTGTAAAGATGTTGCCTTTTTAGACAGCTTAATAGGCCAGATGCTCAGCTGAGGATAAGGCCATCTGTCCATTCAAGCCCTACCTGTACCAAACAGGTTATTTCTAGCAGAACTGTAAAGAGAGAGGGAGACAGTTAGGGACTGCAAACCCAAAACCCAGGTACATATGTACATGGGGGAAGTTCCTGACACAAAGAACATGGGAAATAAGATGAGAGATGATGTTCATGGCAGATACAGGTACTAGTAAGAGGAAGACTGTGCATACATGACAAAAGACTTCTCTGCTCTTTTGGCAGATATTAAGGAGCCCAAGAGTCAACAAAAAGCATAATTATACTCATTTTAAAACCCTTTGCACTATCAGAGTAGAGTGAAGTGAGCTTCCCCAGAAATGAGAGTCAGGCCCAGTCCCCAAAGCCAGCTGCTGCTTTAGTGCAGTGATCTGTCTCCATACTCCCTGATAAGCAGTCTATGCCCCGTGACTTATAATAAAAGGGAATGGTGGTCCCTGAACAAACCCAGAGAAGAGGTATTGATTTGCAAATAGTTTAAAAGAATATTCAAGGGTCATGAGCTGACCCTTTTTCAGCTCTGACATTTTATATCAGGGGGGATCCCATTGAGATGGGAATTCATATCCTAGACATTGTTTTGTCCTGTTTCATAAATAAGTTGAATAGCTTAATTGATTGACACCCACTGCACTTTCCCAGCTTCCTCAGGCTCAAAAGTACACTGCTGTTTTCTGCCATAAATAATATGAACTTTCAATCAGCCGCCAGGCACAAAAAGGAACTGAAAATTCTTCATACAATAGCTGCAATCTGGCATACGAGGCACTGCAGGGATATTTGATATCACCAGGTATTCATTTTCTTCTTGTGGCAGCAATAGCATTTTCCAACCCAAATGACTTAAACCCTTAAGAAGAAATACCCAGGGACCCCTGCAAGGAAGAAGACCGGTTTATCCCGGCATTTATATGTGCCCAGGGGTTAAGAAACTGGTTTGCAATACTGTGAACACATGGGGAAGGGCAGGCTGGACCACCAGCTCCAGTTCTTCGGAAGTGCTGATCCAGCACCACTTCATCCCTTCTAGATTCTGATCCAGCTCCATTTCAGCCTGAGGGACATTATTTGTCCCAAGCCCCCCATTTGTCCACGTATCTCACTCCTTTGAATGTTACAAGCCTCCTCCTGATTTTCAATCCATGCTTATTTGTGTTTAATTGAGATCAATCCATTCTCACAGCAGGTTTATTTTTTTACTTAAATACGTAGTTCTTTTCCTCCCTGTATATTTAGCCCCCAATGGATTTTGTGTTCATTTCTCCTCCTAGGTCTTGGTCTCATTAAAGGAAATAAACAAGCTACACACTTTGAATCTCTTATTTTTAAGTCAATTTAATGGCCTTGTCAGCAATTCTGGTGACTTTTGGTGATCTCTTGGGTAAGATATAGCCCACACTTTCAAAAAATAGATGCAAAAAGGAGTGTGAAAGTGCTGAGGCCTTCCTCTCTAGAAGGAAAGGTGTGGATGTAAACGCATACCTTCAATTGTCCAAGTTGGAAAGTGTTAGCTTCTGACCTCCCCACGCTTTAATTTCCTCATCTGTAAAACAGAAAGGACAACAGAGACCTCAAAGGGGAGTCATTAAGTTTTCTAAAGCGCTCCAAGGCCTTAAAATGAAAAGTTCAATCCTAAATGTGAAGCTCTTTTGTCTGTTGTTCTTTACTCTTTACTTCTTAAGCGCTGCAAACCCTGGAGAGATGGCACTGAGCCAGACTAAGGCCAAGGCAAGTTTCTCCATTGATTACAGTGGGAAACCTTTCTGTAAAAAGTTTCATAAAAGGTGACAGGCATCCGTTGCTAAGACAGAGCAATAAACGCCAGGAGAGAAAGAATACTGAGTGAAACTATTGTAAGGCCAAGTGCAAAGATCAGTAGTTTTTCTTTAGAAGTAGCAGCAAAGAGTTAAATCTATTTTTCTTGCTTTGCTTCAGAAAGAGTCTGTCCAGAGATGGTCACCATACACACCCTCATCTGTAATTAATAAATGTTTGGAACGACACTTTCCCACTCAACATATGAAATTATAGATGATCCCTTAATTCCCCAGACATTTGCAAGCCTTGTCTTGTCAGAATTGAATTTACTACAGCTGATTACCCTGAGAATGCACTGACCTTCTTAGCTCCTGCTGTGGTCTTTATTTTTTCCATGGCAGATAATATGGAGACCAGAAACTGGGGACTTGGTAGTAGGGATCATGTGATACTAATGAGACAAAGCTTATTGTTGATGCTAACTGTTATTACCACTAAAAAAAGTGCACAACTCCAGACAGATGGACTTCACTTTGTTATACCAGGAGGGAGCGAATGCATTTTGACAGCAGCAGCATCTATTTAAAATCTGGATCACATCTGGTGCCTCTCTGAAGCAAACCATATCTGATCAATCAGAATTATGGCTCTTGAGTCTCCAGACGAGTTAGAAGAAATTAATTATCTGTTTTGAAGCCTGCTTCCCTTTCATCTACTAAAAAAATGAATTGTCATTGGATCCATTTAGCTACTGAAAGAAAAAAGGAGGAAAAAAAAAAAAAAAAAGGAGGACAGTAATTAAACTAACTAGGAGGTTCCACATCTGAAGAAATGATTAATTCTTTGAAACACCATGAATGTAGGTACTTGGCTCATGCTAGGCTTCAGTCAACAGTTTCTTAGCTGATGAAATAGATAGCCTAGGACTTATCTCCATTTCTGGTTAATTCATAAACTCTTGGAAATACCCACATGAATTTCTCCAAACTCTGTTGAAAGTCAATGTTTGTCTTACAGCCACATTTAGCTCCTGGATGTGGGGCTTGAGAGATACCGCCTTAGGAAGAGCAGTGTCTCCATGGGACCTCCTGCTCCCATGGATGTCACCCTTCTCCCATGTATCCCCTTCTGGACCAGCAGTTTTTAATGCTGAAAAAGGACTCTGAAATGTGAATTCTTCTGTGTGAGGTTTATTAAACCCAAAAAGATGGTGAGAGCTCAGGCATACAAATAACTAAAAGAAGAAAGGAAAAAGATGTGTCCTGTTCTGGATCACTTGAATTTCTTATTACATTTTTTTCTGATTACACCGAATTTCTTCTAGCCTTTGCTGATGAGCACAATCATTACAACTAGAACTGAGCCTCTGAAGTTCATTGCTTACCTCTCTACTATCTCTTTTCTTGGAGGTCTGCAAGAGCACAGTTCAGAAAGTGGCTTTGTGAAAACAATGGTCTTCCATTTCCCTCATTCACAACTTTTAAAAGAAAATTAACATTGAAAGGTAAAGCATTTTTTAGGTGTTATAACTAGAGTTGCTAAGAGAACAAATTGATATTTTGAGGATGGGGATACATAAGTTTTAGATTCAAAAGTATAACCTTGGAAGAACCATTTAAATTGCTGTGAAATATTTCTCAAAATTCACCATCAAATTGTTATTTTTGATTTGTGCTAATAAAACCCAGGGAAAATTTTGTGAATGAGGTGGAGGAAGTGACCATAACCTTCCAGAGGAGCATCAGGTGTGCAAAAGAGTCCAAGGCTGGCATTAATTTCTTCTGCAGCAGTGATGGCTCAGGAGCAAAGGATTTGGACTGTTTGTTGATCATGTCCAGATGGGTAAAGTACAAAATTAGGCTATAACAGCTGCCTGCCCCAATGTTAAACCACCCTCAAAATTAGGTGGAGTGGCTTCAAAGCCATTTATCTACCATGGGTGCAGGACTGTCACAGGAAAATTAACTCTGGATGATATATATCAAAATCTCCTGCTGGCAGTACTAAATCCTCTGGAATTTCTACGAATCATGAATGACAATTTCCTAACCAACAAGCAAAAGTTAATGATAACTAAGGTGGAAGTGATTATGTTTGATCACTGTCTGAGCCAGCTAAAAAAACATGGTATTTTAAGACAGTAAGTTTCACAAAGCTGAAGCAACTAAGTTGTAAGGAAGGACTGAAGGCTAAATGTGATGTCTGTAATTAATAGTTTAAAGTTATTCAGCTAGAGGTAAAAAGAACCAACTAACAATGACAAAACCAAACCAAAGCTGTAAGTGAGGATGCATGGTTCAAAAAATCTGCAACAGAAAAGGTTGCAAAACAAGCAATAATAATGGATGGTTGTTCAGAAGACAGATGTTGTAAACACTGAAAATACATCCTGGAGCCATACAAAATTAATAAGGAAGAAAAGGGATTTAAGGAAATACATGTGGACAAAGAAAAAAGACAGAAAGGAGCAGATGTTTGAGAATATTGGGATCAAGAGCTGCCTTATCAATACTACAAGTCAATGAATAGTAAGGGCACTGGAATAGTCATTAATAATGCAGAAAATCAAAATGTTTAACAAACACATCCACTTACTGCCCAGGAGTAAAAAAAAAAAAAAAAGACGTGTTCATATTATAAATAAAAAATCATAAAAATAATGAATATTTTCTATTCTAGCCATAATCAAAGCAGAAATAAACCACTAAAGTAACATTTTAACAACCGAAATATGTGGCATCAGTAGTACTGAAAGTGCAGGTTAGGAAGTTGCTCTGGATGCTGCTCTTGGTAACTCAGGCCCAGAAGTGGCAGAAACCTGAGAGAAAGCAAATACTATTGCAATGTTTGGACATGGTAAAGGAAATTATTAAATAAGTATAAATCAATCAGCCTGACACTTCCTAAGGGTAGTAATAACAGAAAAATTTATACAATATTTAACTACTAAAGAATTCAAGGAGGTGCACCAAATAATAACATTTGACAAGAATTTATAGAAAACAGAGCTTCTAAAAGTTGCTAATATAATCACTGCCAAAGTCAGCCAGAGATAGGACCTGTTGCTTTCACTTGTTCTCATCTCCAGAAAAGATGAAAATAATGCCCTTTTTTCCCCAAACAAGAAATATTTGGGGGCTAGAAAAATGCAACACAGAATTCGGACTTATGTCCTTCGAAAAATCATTTATTATCAAATCCAAAAGGATGAAAAAGGTCCTAATTAAGGCAAGTACAATTTGATCTAATTTTTCATTTAAAATTACCATCTTTAATCTGTAAAACTTTAACTTAGTTATGGTGATGAAGTAGTTTTTTATTAGCAGCATATTTTAACAATGGTATAAAGCTGTGAAGCCACACAATCCAGAACAGCTACAGACACCCATGGCTGACACAAAATACTCTTCTAACTTTACACAGGCTTCAGTAATTAGCCTCCAGTATAAGGAAATAATGAATTTGTGAAAGAAGTGGAAGAGAAACAGCCAGCTTCATCTAATTTCTATCCAAGTCAAAACCAGGGTCTCTGTAAATAACTGAAACGCTTTTTTAGTTTTTAATCTGTCATTTCTTTGCTGAAATAAGACACATCAATTCCTTGAGGTGAAGAGATAAATTCCCTTTTTGTCCTGAACTTTCTGAAATAATCACCAGTCCCAGATGGAGCATGCAATGGCAGGTTACTGAGTTCAGGGAAAGACTGGGGTTCATGTTGCTGACTGGTTTTTGCAGTTATTTCTGCTTTTTCCAACAGCCCTTTTACCATATGGAGACAAAACTCACTTTCAATCTCTGAACCATGACACCTGCTTTAAAACTGCTCGTGACTTGAGGGATGGGATTGAAATCCCAGGTTAGGACACAGGAGCATAACAAAGTGTCCAAATTTGCCAGAGTGGAAAAAGAATCAACACAGCCCATGAGATCTGGAGAGCTATTTGCCTGGAGGAGACACCCAGTTTGATCAGCAGGTCAAATTCCACACGAGTCCCTTCAACATGAAATACATTAAATGTTTTGCAGCAGGAAAACAGAGCATTCTTTTCTGAGGAAATATTTAAATCTGTGTTTCTCTGTAATAAAATTTTTCCCTGGGACCATAGAGAGGCACTGCTCATTGCTTTAAAGCAAATGTTCTTTCAAGGACCCCATTGCCCCTCAGCTTTGTGGAAACTTCTCCTCTTCACAGCTCTGTCCTCTCAAACCTGACATCTGTTAGTTCTTTTGAAGGAAGGAAAGGACAGTGTACTCCCAAATGGTGTGTGTCCCCTCCCAGCTCCAGCTAGGAAATAACCCTGCATTCTAGTCGGCTTGCAGTGGTCTCAAATCTCTTGTACCAAGATTGTCCTCCTCAGACAGACAAAGCAGAGCTACCTCTGTCTTGCAGCAGGGAGCTTAGGAAATTAAAAACAATTTTGCTCAGGTCACCCTGGGCCATAATGAACTCTCACTTGCAGGAACAAGGTGGGAGGTACACAGTGTATGGGAACACCTGAGGTAAGAAGGTACATTTGCATCACATCTCTGATCATCAAGATATGCTGCCAAAAGACTGTTTATAGGTACCCAGTTACTGCATTATAATTTGCAATATTCCAAAATACAATATTAAAAACAAAAGACCCCAAACTGAGACCATACCCTGCAGCACCACCTCTGATGATAGAAACAGATTTTCCACACCTGCCGACTTCACACCCAAACCAAAAAATGTTTAATAAACAGTAGCGGGAGGAAAAAAAAATACTGACTCTGGAGTTTCATCCACAATTAGGAAAATCTGTTAGTATATCAACAATCAGCTATTTCTGCTTGATGAGTGTCACACACATCCACTTGGGACCTTTCTGAGTTGTTCTTATTTGGGACAAGGTCATGATACAGGTGTATACTAATTTTAAGAGGCAATCAGATAGCCTGGCATGGATTGCATTTAAAGGAGTCTCATAGTGGAACTCAGACACAAGATTATCTTGTTCATACATGTGGTATAAGTGCATTTTCACCCCTGATAATTACAGTTAGACAAGATGGGGAGATTTTTAAGTGGGCTAACAGTCATTTTGCTTGCAAGTCATGCCAATTGCCAATGATTAGCACCTTACAATCTTCTGATTTTTATCCCTGACATTTCTCTTCCAAGTCTTGTATTTCTGATTCTTTAGGTTTCTACAGAGCCTTACCTAATCTTCCCATTTCAACATTGTTCACTCACCTTCCACACATGCCAGGCATCACATTGTCTGTTGACTTACTTAACAATGCAGCCTTGCAAGATCCCAAGATACTTGTCATCACAATATTTAATAACGTAAATACTTCCTGGAAGAAAAAAAAAAAAAAAGTAATTTTTTTTTGTTTGTTTGTTTCACTGAAATGTAGTTCACTTTATTTCTGAAAAATAGAATTATTAATTTTAACAGGTTTTATGGCTCTTATAAGAAGGAAACAAACTCCAGACACATTAACGACACTGAGCTGAACTGAGGGTGCATCAAGGTATAATAGTCCTAGTCCCTAAAACCAGCTAAAAATTCAGGATTGTGGCACAATCAAGGATCTTCCAGATATTACTCCAGATATCAGTAATCTGAGAACGTCAGTAAACCTGGCCCAAGCCCTTTGACTGTTAAATCAGCCTAGAAAAGAGGAGCCCCTTCCCCGGGGTCCTCACTGGAGCACCGTCTGCCATCAGCTGAGGGCACATCCTGCCTGGTCCCAGCACCGCTGGGAAGCGCTCCCCCTTCCAAAGCCAGCCAAGTCCATTTGCGTCACACACGCTGCCTGCCCTTTCCTGTGCCCATGCCCATTTGGCAAACTCCCCAGCCATCCCTCCAGCTCATGCTCCTATCACACACAGATTGCAGCCTGAGCACCATTTTGGCACTTCAAACGCACAGCACCTGTTTTGAAGGTTAACAGATAGTGACAAGTATAATCACAGCTTCTGCTGAAGTTTCAGTCAGCCAGCCGGCCAATTATACTATTATTTTCAATAGTTTTTCCTCCTCACACACATACCCCATCGTTTTTGCAAGGCAGCACCAGAGGCAGCTGCAAAATGCTGCATGATTTTGGGAAGATGGTCACCTTTCCTTTGCCTCCTTCCTGGTGGCCAGCAGCTGTCAATGCCAAGGCACTGCACCGCGATGCTGCTCATGGCATGAGGGAGCTCCAGCTTTGCCCATCTCCTGTCCATCAGGAGAGGTTATGTCCTGAGCTCCATCCTCACATTTCATCTGGGCTCTGATGGCCAAGAGGAGTCACGAGCTGCCCCAGTCGTGGTTGCAGGTAGCAGGACTGGGATTGGAGCTGGGGTCACACCAGGGCAGGAGGGGGAGGCTCGTATATCTTAGTCCAAAGGTTCCCATGACTAGAAAGTTCTCGTAATCTCAGTGCAGGGGGCTTTCACTTGGCAGTGAGCCTGCTTTGACAGAGGTCTTCTCCCCAGAGTTATTATCTTGTGCAGGCAGGAAGACAGGGAAAATGGACTTAAAAATTTGAGTGTAGGAACATCCCCAGCTCCCTCCAAGCCCCTACAATACTCAGTTTACTGGTGTTCAGTCCTACAGCCTCAGTGGGGACACAGTCACTGGCCATTGCAGGGTGTACAAAAACACTGCTCTAAACCTTCATATTTTCACCATTTGACTTCTGAAAACTTAAGACCAGAAGCTCTTCATTGAACCATTTTCGTTACACCATTGCATCACCTTGGCACAGAAAGAAGAGACCAAGCTTCCTCCTTCCATTCCTGAAAGAAGGTCTAAAGATACCTGTAGCACTAAGGGCACTCGAGGTACCTTTTAAGGTCCATCTTTATTATGAAACCTGCTGACCTGAGCTGAGCAGCACAGACACCGAATGAAGGATCTTTCTTCAGGGTGCTTAACACACTCTGCAATCAAATCCCAAGGGCAGAAAACAAATGTTGAATCTGGTGGATATAATCTGGAAGGATGGGGCAAAACTAGGTTGTTGCTTCACGAAATAGGGGCATAAGACTTTTTGATAATACTTCTATTTTTTCCAGCTAAGCTTAAAAAAAAGGCAGCTGTAAATACTCACTTCTGGGGTCATTAACTGTATCACCTGCAGTGAAGTAAACATAGCAGCATGGATAAGAACCAAGATGAGATGATGGAATCTGCAGCACTCCTCTCCAGTGATATCCATTGCTTGTTTCCACTGGAGCTGATGTGGTTTCTGTAGGACTACAAAAAGTAGATAGCCCTGTGCCCATCCCAGCAATGGGGACGACAACCAAGTTCAGCAGGTTTGCAGCACCAGAAGGCAATGGCAGGGACAGCACCGGCATTTTCGTTGTGGAAAGCTCAGTAGGTAACTAGAAAATTTTACATTACTGATGTTTATGACGTGCCAACATAAGGACACTCAGAGGATTGTTTCCTTTGAGGTGAGAAGGATGGTTAAGGAATAAGGCTTTTGTCTTTGCTGGTTTCCCAGGTACCTAGTAGGAACTGTAGGTAAGAATGGCATTCTCCTAGTTTTGGGGAAGTTAATATTTCCCTTGTAATTTACTGGTAAAATAAGAGTTTGGGGTAATCCACAAAGTCTCTATAGACAAGAAGCTGGTGGCAGCACAGTCTCCTTCTCTACATGCTCTGAGTTAATAAAATTCACAGAAGGGTAGTTATGGGGGACCTGGAGCTGCCAGATGTCAAAATCTTGTGCCAGCTTTCTCTGACCTGTTGTTGCACTGGGACTTCTTGGAGGTATCACATCCCAGAAGACAAAGGGTCTTGGCATAGGAAGTGGTGCTGAGAAGATAAACAGCTGTCAACAACAAGCCCAGATCCCACCTGCTCCAGGCAGGGAGAGGGCTGGGAGAGCACAAGGAGAAGAGGAAAGCGGCGTCAGCTCCTGCGCATTGCAGCGTGGCCTCATGATACCTGGAGATATTGGCTTCAAGTGATGGTAGATCAGACTGACCAGATGCATCTCCTACCTGAACCATGGGGTGGGAGAGGAGTCACAGTACATACACCAAAATGCAGACGATGTTTGCCTGGCAGGGAGATTCACAGCAGTTCAGGATCCACCTGCTTCTGGTGTGGAACTTAGACACCTCTACATGCTCAAATGTTGGCACACAAAGGCTGCTGTGGATGCTAAGAAATCAGGCTGAGTAAGAGTCCTCAGCAGGGAAGAGGCTATTTAAAGGCTGTTTGCCCAGGCAGTGCTCTGTTTGAAGGCCAACAACCCTACTGGGGGGAGCAGTACGAGGTGAGGAGTAAAGTGCCAAGTTCTCATCGGCCTTTTCCAACCACAACACTGCTGCTAAATTTAAACAAAATCTGTTCCTGTCCATTCTGCATGCCGTGCTCTTCCCTGTCACACACAAGGCGACCTGAACCTGATACACCCTCCAGGCATTTATTTATTTATTTTCAACCTGTTCAGCTGGTGACCACCCATCTCTCCAGAACATCCCATGACCTCTGGAGCAGATGGTTTGTCAGGGGCACCCAACCACCACTGTATGGGAAAGGACAGAAAAAGGCAATAAAGTTTCTGATGAGGTGCACCCACAGTCTCCAGGGAGCGTTAAGGACCTGTGTGTGTTGTCCAGCTCTCATGGTCAACCTTTGAGGGTACCTTCCTCGTGAGAAGTAAGGATTACATTCAAACCAAAGCTTGTTGCCAAAGAGAGACTAACTTCACAAATGCTATTTTTTCTGAGTGTAGTTCGCTTTGGAAAATGCTTTTCTTTTCTCTGAGAGAGGAGAGACAAAGGAAATGCCTGTTCAAAGCACCCGTGTCCTTGACAGGCCAGTGAAGAGCAATGAAACACCCCATCAACTGAGCCCATGCTGTTAAATTCAAACCAGTGATGCCACATGAGTTTTCCCCGTATCGTATAATCAAATAAAACTGAAATTTCCATTCCTTTTCCATCCTGCACTAATGCCATTGGAATGATGTGTAGGATAACAGCAGGAAAGTTACTGCTGTAAAGTGAAAATCTGGTGTTTAGTTTGCATCCTGCATGGGTTGGGGGTTATTATCCATTTAATATATTTCTTTTGTCATGTATCAGAAGCAGAGCTTTTGAGAAAAAATGTGTTTGTATACTGCCTGTAACTAACGCTCTTAGTTCAATCATTGTGTGGTATTTTGCTAATAAAACACAAAAAAACCCCCAAAACAGGAAAAACACCATTAAAATCATGGGACATATCCTCAACAGAAGGAAGAGAGAAAACACACCTATATTCCACACTGGCATCCAAAATTTTCCCATTTGGCAAAGACAAAATATTGACTTGTTCACAGCACTTCTGAATGGAATCTAGGATGGGTGGGTGTGAAAGTGACGGGCCTTTTCATTTTTTCTTCAAAAATTTCTGAAAGGAAATAATAATTTACAAAACTTTTCTCACAGGAAAACCATATAAAGGAAGAGGAAAATGAGAGGAAAAAGGGAAAGGGAAAGGGAGAGGGAGAGAGAAAAGGAAAGGGAAGGGAAAGGGAAATACCAACATCAACCAATTCTACCTCTGTCTGACCTTGCCAAAGTAGATCTTGCAATTACTAACCCAGAAGGGATTTGGGCTATGACTTGGGTTTCCTAGTGTTAAATAAGTTAATATCTAACAATGTTAAAGAGTTTTTTGTGTTTGCTGTGGTCAGTTACAACCTGACATGGGACCTGTGGCCAAACTACCAACCAGCTTGTGTCTGGTCCTGTGATGATGGGATTTGGTTTTTATTTAACTCTGAACACACTGCACACAGTCTCTAAACAAAGCCAAGGCTGTGAGCATCCAATGCCACTGACTATAATCCCCATGGATGTGTGCAAACACACATTTGGTACAATCCTTTCCCCATGGATGACTTAGTCCAGGACTCATCTCTTTTACCTGGTTACATTTGAAAATAAAGATGAAATTTCCTTTTTCACATCTTTTCTTTTGAGTCTACCTAGCTTCATAAACAATAAAGGGGGCTTTGGGGAGATTTTAAAAATCTCTTCCTTCATGGTATTTGAGGCTTAAAAATCAGACTCTTTGGCACTACACAGCCAAGTGTGCAGGGAATCACTCTGATAGCTGAACACAACCTCTTCTGCACTCCTGCCTAGCCAAAATTAATCAGCTAATTAATTGCTGGTTAATGCTGAATCGCTCAGTGTGAACCTGCAAATAGTCTGCAGCAGCTACACAAGGCACATGACTGAAGCCTTCACTCCAGAATAATCTGGAAGAAGGCTCATATTTCTCATTCAGTATCTGTTTTTGCCACAGAGGTTAAATAATTTCTGCAATATAGACTTGGAGACAGCTCTGCTAATGATAACTTGTCAACAGGGCAGCAGAGAAAGACAAGTGCATTAGCCTTTCAGTCCCTGTGTATGGAAACGTGGATGGATTTCTGGGCTGTTACTCAAGCCCAAATATCAGCTCAGCACCACATGTATTTGGAGGACTAGATAAATAAAGCCACCTACATCACTTATGAGTAACCAAAAAAGGTGGACGACAGGGAGCATCTCTTTGGGCCTTCAGGAGAGAGTCACAGCTGAGCTAAGAGCAGAGACTGGCTCCCTGACAGGTGGCTCAGAGCACTCCCACACCACTGAGTCATTCCTCACCACCAGGAAAGTTGAATCCACCTCTAGGGGCCTCTCAGCAGACAAGGTGACCCCAGAACAGGAGGCAGCAGAGGGAAAGCACCCACCTGATTCATCCCTACACAGCACTTTGTATGTCGAGCACCGCAGAGGAACAGTGTGGGAGACACCAGCCTTGTACTGAAGTGGGACATCTTCCTCACTCCTCAGCCATGACTCCGCAGTTGGCCATGCCAAGCCTGCCCACAGGCATCAAGGACATCACCTATACATTCATTTTAAAAATAGAGGGGTGATCCACTCCTCTGCCATCGTGCAGCCAAATGATGCTTAGCCAATTAGCCTGATCTGAGTATACTAAATGAGATATAGTCAGCATTTAAGTAGATCATTGGCAAAAATAGAAAACCAGAAGGATCTAGGAGCTATTTTGGTCTAGCCTTTGACTGTAAATGGTGTGGCTGATAGCTGAGACAACTGGCTCCATTACAAGTAGAAGCCCCATCTACAGTAAACAGATGAACCGACTCAAGTAAACTAGCCTCTGCTTTTACATTTTCATAAGCCTTTTCCTATGAGAAATACTCTTAACAAGGTCTCCATTGCCTTATCCCAAAGTCCCTTACAAGTGAAACAATTAACTCCCACTGTCACCAAATACCTCCTCTTTTTCATGTTTATCCAATTATTGAAGTACAAAACTGTTTTCAGATGGTGTGTTTTCATTCAGAACACCAATATTCATCCATGAAATTACAGCTCATATCATCTAGCAGTATCAGAGGACTTGGTTCCCAGTAGATAAGACTGCTGTGCCAAACCATGCTTGGGAATGTAATATCCAGCCTCTGATCTCTGACTGACTTAATATTTACTTCTCACTATAGCATTTGTGAAATGCTAATGGTCTTTTTTTTTTTTTTTTTTTTAACAGCCAACACCTATGAGAGGGGTGGAGGTAGTATCATCTCTGTTTTACAGAGTGTCACTGTTAGCAGAAACAAGATAAGGTCAAGGTTATCCAAAATGTCTACAACCCAACTAGAAAGTTTTTCTGGGTTCTGTGAAAGACATTGAAAAAGTGGGAAAATTGGAAAATAAAATAAAATAAAAATAATTTAAAAAACCCAAAACACACACTAAAAAACCACCACACCAAAATCAAACCTCAAAACAACAAAACTAACCATCAACACAAATCTTAGAGGATGAAAACTGAAATAGGGTAATGAAATAGTATTTTTCCCAGCTGCGAGTATAACCTGACCATGATCTCCAAAAAATGGGATCCCTCAGTCATTCATTCAAGGGTTTTATTATCAGCTCATTTGGAAACTATGAATGCGATGCAAAATTATGTCTTATGGTCTGAACCATGTAGGAGATCAGACTGAAAGATCATCATAATCCCTTCCAGCCTTAAAGTCTGTGACAGATCAGTGTCTTTCATATGGATAGTTCTTGCTCTGAGCAGATGCTGAATTTTTTTCAGCATTTGAGTGTTTTGCTTCTGGCTCTGACAGGATTCACTGCTTCTGCCCTGCTGCCACCCAGCTCTTTATCTTCAAGAGATTGCCCCACTGGCAAGGCCTGACACAAGCTTTATTTTCTAGTCACCATTTTATTATAACATGCATTAGATCCAATAATGGACTGACAACTCAAGATAAGACAGTGGCAGAATATCAATTTACAGTGTTAATTCTCAAGACAGGCACATCCCATAAGCTCTAACTGAACACATGGAGGAAAGGCTTGTTCACATTGTTCCAACATTGCCAAAGATTCAAGTACACCTGCCTGGAAAATATAAAAAAATACCTGGGATACCAGAATTATGCCTTAGTAGATGACACCTCCTAATTTGTCACCTTATACTGATGTCTCTTGCAGAGGAACCTACTATGTATTAGACTTCAGCCTAATTGCAAAATTATGGAATAATTTAGGTTGCAAGGGCCCTCTGGAGACCCCTTTTCCTACCCCAGCTTGAAATAGAGTCACCTTCAGAGCTGTTTGCTCTACTTTTAAGTATCTTCAAGGATGGAGAGTCCCCAAACTCAAACAACTGAAAGAAGAGCAATGAATCATGGAAACAAACTCTTCTTGGTAGCAGCAGAAGGTAGAGAAAGGAACAGTAATAAAGGGTAGCAGAAGAGGTTCCCAGTTGAAGCTCAGAAGGCTCAGACTGGTAGCTGTAGGATCTGTAACTGGAGAGGGAGTAAATACCCAAGCCTTGGAATTTTTCAAGAGTAGATATCACGAAGGCAGCACTGGTCTGATTTCCTATGATCAACAGCCCTGCTTTGATAAGGAGGGTGAACTAGAGCTCTCCAAAGGTCCCTTCCACCCAGTGTGCCTAGGATTCTGTAAATAGATTTTCCAATGGACCAGTCAATGGAAGCCAACATAGTTTTTGTAAAGCTAAGTCATACCTCAAAAACCATCCAGCAGTTTGGTTGATTCACTGCACTTGGTTTTGAAAAGCATTGACAGGTGTTAAAATCCATAAAGACATTTTTGTCATGGATTATCATAATTCATACTAGATTAAAACATAAGAAGTTAAAAGAAGAATAAATGATGGTACGTATGCAAACAAACACATATGACTATTTTTGTATATGTGCACATTCTGACATGCAATAGAAGAAGAGTCTATGGAAAATCCCCTAACACCTTGTAACTTGTGTCGGAATTTCAGGTGTTTAGTGCAACCATAGTCATCTGGAAAGGGGATGAGGGATGGATGAAACGATCAGTGATCAAGTACTGCAAGTTATCCAAGATTTTCAGATCCAAGTGAGTAATTCTGGGAAAATGTCATGACACTGAATAACCAGAAAATAAAACCACAGTTAAAAGCCAGTGTCAATAAAGATAGATTAATGTGTGTGGGAGAAATCACCCTACCCATACACAGGGAAAGGACTGAGGTAATTATGAATACGTAATTGTCTGAAAATTCTATCTCAAAGACTTTGAAAAAGAGAATGATAGGATTTATCAGAAAAGGCAAAATTAAAAGTCCATTGCACACCCTCAAATTTTGGAAATTTTAGCCAGCCCTATCTGATCAAGTTTTCTCAGTAGTAAAGCTAGAAAAAATAATGTGGACACTTGGAGTCGCATTTGTGTACTAAAAGTGATTGCATGGACTCCTGCTTACAAAATGTTGATGGTGGGATGGGTTCCCATATGCAATGACACCAGAAATAGGCTGCTCTGTCTGTAGGTTTATTTTCCCCTGCTCCTTGCATAGGTTCCTTGCAGAAAGCATAATTATGCACAGTTCATACCTGTGCACTCAGATGCCACTCACAATGTGTGTGGGGACAGGCCAATTAGCAGCCTGACACAATTTAGATATTTCATTCTGTGATGGCCAAATTACATACATGGGACAAGGTCTGTTAGAAAACCTCTCCACTTTGGTCTGCAGAGGTACAAGCAGACAGACCTCTGACTCACAGGTGTGATAAGAGCAAAAGTGAAATGGCTTAAAACAAGCTGCATCTTTCACACCCACAGGCCCCATAATGGGTTTGTAACAACCATGCAGTCTTTGAATTATTATTAGTCTTTGGCATAAGGAAGAGCAGGAGTTCCTGTTTAGGTCATTACTGTTTATTTAAATAGTATCAGAGGGTGGAAATTCCTATTTCCAGTTTTGTAAGAGAGCTAATCGCCCTAGATGTCTCTACTCTCTTTAGAAACATCAGGGTCAGGGATATTACAGGTTCAATAGCCTGGAGAACAAGGTCTGGGTACCAAGAGCAGTAGAGAGGACACTATATTGCATGGGCCAAATTGGGACTGGTGCACAAAGTTTGACCTGCCTGTGACTGTTCCCAGATAATGAAACCAGTGGAAGAAAAGCAGTCTGGCTCTTGGGTCAGAAAGAGCTTTCTCCAGGTCTGAACTACATGTTACTACAAAAGGCAGGGACCTGAACTGCCAAGTGCTTTTGTGACAGCTGAACAAATTCGTATTTGGTGGACAATCCTTTCTAGAAAGACTTTCATACAATGTCCTTAAATATACTGGAACATGTATGATGTAGGACGTTGGAAGCTAGGATGCCAAAATGGTTCTTTTCATAGCTCCCAGTCAAGACCAAGCCCAGCTTCCCAGACATTATGTACAGACCAAGAGATCCTGGAGTTCTTAGTATCATAAACATCGTTCAGATTGATTTGGGCTTCTACTGCTGCTATAATCAATGTATAAGTCACAGATGGCAAATTCCTGTCATTAGTATTTTGACTTCAGCTTCTTACAGCATACTAAAGATCCTCAACAGACTCTTGCAAAACCAAGCAATGACATTTTTCATTTTGGTAGTGCCTGACAGGTTTCAGAAACCAACACTCAACCCCACAGAGAGTGTTACAGGAAAGTTGGCCAGCACCCAAACCCATCCTGACAGGGGAAACTGGCTCAGCTGTTTCTGAAAACACCTACTCAGTTCACCTATGCGCCAAGCAGTTTTACAAGTTAGTCATTAACGACCTCACCCCCACCGAGGTGCACACAGTGTATAATAACCTCATGATGTGGCTCTCTACAGCCAAGGGGATATGTGTAATGGATCCAAATCCTCACATGGTCCTTTGGAGTCTTGGGCAGGAGGGAAAGGAAGGAGTCTCGGAAGGAAACTCCCATGATGATTTCAATGGTACTCCAGCTGCCAAAGAGCAGTCAGGGTTCACTGTGGGTGAAGCCCTAAGTGATGAAGTCAAGTTACAGAAAGTCAGCTGAAGCATTACAGAACCTGAAAAGAGCTTGTTCCAGCTGGGTATCCTTATCACTATACCATAACTCCAGTCTTCAGGACAAATTCTCTATCACACCACTCACGTTCTCATCCGTTCATATTTCCAAAGGCCCATTAAATCTGGAAAGGCTGGGAATTGATCACACGGAAGAGGACAACCCCTTTCTGTTGAATTTTGGAGAGATCTATCTTGAGAGAGCTCCTTTCTGCCATGGAATCCCGGGCCCTTTGTCCCCTCAGAGAAGGAGAAACCTCATTAACACAGGGGAGGATTTCCCGACTGCCTTCTGGCACTCAGGGAGACCTCAGTGAAAGGCTGGACAGAACATTTGATAAACAAAAGGTTTCCCTCTCCTTCACAGCAGCCACATTAAGGAAGGAAACAAAACAAAAGGTGACAGCAGGGTAAGACAACACCCTGCACCCCTGTACCCCAAAGCTCTCTTGCAGGCAGTGGTTGTGTTGATACCGACTGTCCTCTCTAAGCTGCAGTCAGGGTGTGGGTGGGCAGGTGGCCTGGCCTCAGCTGGAAATGGTGTTGAGCCATGGCTGTGTGGTGAGCTGAGCCCCTCAAACCTCCCCACGCACCTCAGGTTTTGCTGAGCCCCACCACGTGCTCCAAAGGAAGGAGTTTCACTTCCATCTGGCAGCTCTCAGTGCAACAAATCAAACGACACCTTGTTAGTTTTAAGACAAAAGGGGAGGAGAAGAACAAAAGATCAGAGCAGGGCATGATTTCTGTCTTGTTGGCCTCCCCAGGGCTCTTTCCTGTTTATGAAAAGTTTGTTGAGGGCTACGGATGAGCCTCAAGTACAGCCTCTGCTCCAGACAGCCTCGGGCGCTTGGGAGAAGGAAATGACTCCAAACTTGGCAGTGCAAGGCCCGTCTTTGCCTGCACATCCTTCCACTCGCTAGGGAGCAAAAAGTCAAATGCTTCAGAGGAGGCATTCAGAGTGTAGCTTTTTGTCACAGCCCTCCAAGCAAAGGCAAATGCACCTTGAAACTGTGGCTCTTAAAATGCTGCAGCTAATTGCCCAGACCAGCAAAGTCATGGATATCATGTGTACCTAGAAATGAGACTGTTTTGCCATGGTATTTCACGTGGTATTTTCTCATAAAAGTCACTCTAAGGGAACAAAGATCTCATCCCTCAAGGCTGCTGAGTTTGCTTGCCATGCTCACCTGTGAATGCTTTTACCTTACAAACCTCAGGCATGCTGCCAAATAGTAATGGGAAGACTTTGCCCTATCCAGACTGTATTTGCAAGGAGGAAGCATTTGCTGCAGCATTTGCAGAACCCTTGCTCTGCAGCAAAGGCATGCTCGTAAGGCTTTGGGTTTAGATAAATTTTTAATAGAAGCCAAACCTTGGTTTGCAAACACAAGAACTACTTTTCCCTCAGAACAGGCAAATCTGCTCTGAGCAGGTGGCTCTGCAAGGACAGACACTCCTCACCCTCCCCTCTCCTGCCACAATCAAGTGCCTCAGGGAACATAGTTCCCCCTCATTCACCACAGAATGTATAAACCCAACTGCCCATCAAGATTCACATCCTCTCCCCTCCATGCAAGACACTGCGCTCAACTAGCTTTTTCCCTCTCTGGCTGGACTGTGTCCTCCCATGGAGTAAGGGGTCAACAGCACCACCTTCCAGCAAAGACCCCCTCTTGGGGCAGCTCTGCAGTTTCCTATCACTGTAACCCCGGATAGCAATAGGAAGCTTCTCAGATGGGGACTGCCATCACTGGACTAGGGAGTACTTATCTGGACTGTACACATGGAAGATAAAAGTCCACAGCCTCTGGAGAGGAGAACTGGCCACCAAACTTTATGTGTTTCCTCCGTTTTTTCTCAGTGTATGAGAAGAAATCTGAGACAAAGTCCAAAGCTGAGCCCTTTCTACAGGGGCACGTCTGGATGTGACCCACCTATGATGCTGCTAAGGATGATGCACAGACAACTTGCACCTGTGCACCAGTGTTCTCAACAGGGACCTCAGGGTGATGAATGAAAGGTCAAATAGCTTGGGTGGGGAGAAAACAGTTTTAAAAAAACTATTTTGCACAAAGGGCAGAAAAATGGATCAAGGCACAGATTTCATCTCCCTGCTTACTTGCAAAGCTGTCGCTTCATGATAGTTGACCACTCCCACAGCTTCAGCAACAATCATCAACCACAAGAACAACAAAAGCTTCTCCCCAGGTGAAGCTGAGGGACCCTTACCCTACCTGGCACCCTTACCCTGCCCAGGACCCCTCTGTTCAAAATGCCCAGCTAAAACATGCCCATTGCCATGCCCATGAAAAGCCTTTCTGAGGTCCCAAGAGTAAAAGGTGAACACACAAACTATCCCCCTGACATAACAAGCAGTGCATGGGTGAGCGAGCACAGTTCAAAGGCGCTCTGTTGAACAGCAAGGCAGCGCTTTCCTCCTGACTGTAGCCCTGAAAATGCAGATTGTGGTCTGAATCTCCCTCCCAAGTCCAGCATCTGCACATGGTCTCTGTGCAGTGCCCCTTGGGCTGTAGCTGTATCTCAGGGAGGCCATAGTCGTCCAGCACCTTGCTATATCTGCTGGCACAGGGATACCCTGGCTGTTGGGAAATGAGATGGCTCAGCTTTCCAATTCCCAGATGAGTCTCCAAGGCAGGCAGTAAACAACCCACAGCAAACAGAGCAAATGGAACCAGAGAGACAGCAAAGCAACCAAGCCATTTTCAGATGGCTGGAGTTATTTGCAAGCCAGGGATGATTTAAGTGGAATTGTCCCCAGGTTTGCACGTAGGCAGGGCACAAACAGCCTTTGTTGGCCAAAATTTAGCACAGCCTACAAAGCTCGGAGAAGGAATCAGAGGGGATCATGCAGGCTTCAAGTGCTGAGTGCCCAAAGCATCCTGCAAACGTAAGAGCTCATCCTTACTAGTGTCACTGGTACACAGAGATACATCTCAGAATGGGACAGAGTTATAGTTGCACTGTCTGAAAGATGTTCTTACCCTAATCTGCTTTTCAGGTTGATTAATTCCTCATTTAATTGAATCTCTTCCCCAGCCCATGGCATTTAAAGGCTGTTGCCTTTCAGGGCTCTTCCTTCCCACAGCATACCTGTGATCAGGTCACTCTTTGGCTGGAGGAGAAGCTGTGTGGAGGGAAGCTCCTAGTCCCTCGCATGGGCAGCAAAGTCCCCCTGGTACAGCCGGACTAGTGCCACCCAGCCCTGGGGAGATGAGACTCGCAGTCACAGAAGGGCAGTTTCTTCCCAAGGCAAGGTCCACAAGTATCCTCCTGAGGGCAGGTCACTGCCAAGGGACACTCTTGAGCTGGGGTGACACGTCCCACGTAGGCACTGGCCTCCATCTCTGCCAATGCACTACAGGTGGCCACAGCAACTGCAAGCTGTCCTGAAACTGGAGCCTTTACAACTAGTTAGATAACAGATATGGTCCATTAGTTTGGCAGGCCGACAGGCCCCTGTGCCAAAAAGCCCATCCCTACTCAAAAGGGACACTGTTAACAGTAACTCAAGAGGATGCAACAGAAGAAAATAAACAACAGTTGAGGCAGTTGGTATAATTGGCCAGCAGACGAAAATAAATTTATGCCAGCTTGTGAATACGGCTGACGAGCATGATTCAGTGAGTAAATCAAGTGGCACAGAGCTCAGGGCAGGCAGGAATAAAATTAAGTAAGAGACAAAGGCCAGGCTCCCTCTTGGAGAATATCACCCCTCCAACTGCCCAGCTTTTCCCATTTCTGCCCATTTCACTCACATGTGTCCCCTCATGTCATTAATGTATGGGTTTCCCAGCCAGCCATAATGCTTTCCAGGAGGGACATATGCTTGAGCTACTGCTAAAACAAATACCCAACCCCCCCCCAAACCCAAGCAGAACTAAAATAAAAAAAGAAAATGTTCAGCAGAAAATCCCAACCATTTCAAGTGCTCTTTGAGCACCATACATGAATAACGAAGAGTGAGCCTGCCATTTATTCCTTTGCAGATCACTTTTAAGATCAGCTTTTGTTCTGTGCTTTTTAGAGCAGCTCAAGTCCAATGGACAAAAATTCCATTCCCAGGAGCACACAAGAAAGAACTGGGAGCCCTGGGCCGCACATTTCACCTTTACTTTCTTATTTTATGCTATAAATGTTCTGCATGGTCTTAACACACTGTGCCAGCGTCTTCCTTTATGCAGTGGGGCCAATAGCTCGGAAAGTGGGATTCTGTAAGCAGAAAAGGGGGATGGAGGCTGTAGATTATGTGAATCACCTAGAGAAAGAGACCTCAGCCAAGGTGGACAGGACCCTACCTCTAACATGACCTCTACTTCGCAGGTGCTGGATCTTACAGGCAACAGAGAGAATAGTTCTACTTCTAGCATCTTGACCTGGATGTGTAGAAGCCATTTTAGACACCTGCTTATCTTCTGGTTTAGCTACAAACCACTTGCTTTTATCAGCTGCCTCTATGAAACACCAGACTACCTTTTTTTGCAGAGAAGCTCCAGTTCTTGCTGATGTGGTTTCAAAGGCAGCAGAACCCCAATGCTCATGTTGTTTCTCATCTTCAAAGGGACACCCCAGCTTGTTGTCAGCTCAAGCCCATTCTTTGCAGAGAGCTGGGGAGGTCTTCCTCCTACAAGGAAAGCACTAAACAAATTCCTACAAGAGTTAGTTTTCTTTTCTTTTACAGATAGGCTGCTGTTTCCCCCTGGTTTATTCACTCTACTTTTTTCAAAACAGTCAGCTAAATCACAGTGCAATGCAACAAGGTCGCTATAAACTGCAGAAGATGTTATCACCGCTATCCTACAATTTCCTCAGCATTTGCTTTGACTGTCTTGTTTTCCTGAGCCATATGGGAAGATACTACCTCTCAGTGAAATATAGATGTGAGAAGTCTCAAGGGCTCTGCCTTGATGAAGACACCGGCGTTTCCTTGACAATTTTAACTCTAAGAAATAGAACTTTTTTTTTTTTTTTTAGTTATAGGAGAAATATGTGGGCCAGAGTTTCAAAGTTTAGTTCAAATCCCAGTTAGGCATGGCAAATAAATGGCCTATTTTCTCCCCAGAACCTGCAGGTTCTTTGAAAAAACAGGTCATAAAAGTGACAGGAGGAGCTGCTGAAGGCAGAGACCTACTACCAGACCTTGCCCCAAACAGCTTCCTGTGCTGACAGTCACTCGCCTTACAGCCTCCCACGGAGCTGTGGAAATAATGTCACACTGGCAGCATCAGACAGCTGGAGGAGGTGGACACCACTGAAGTCAGTGTTGGTAGATGTAGAAGGTGCATTTAAGCAGATACATTTTCATGCTCTGAAAGGATGACAGATTCACTGAAAGTAAGGCCAGGAAGATCCACAGCAGGTATCTATCCTGGTTTCAGACACCCAGTACAAAAACCATTTCCTTCTCTGAGTATGACAAATGCATGCTTAGAACAACCACAGAGTCTCTAGGCATAAGGCATTTTAGGGTAAGGTTAACTAATTAGCAATGAATTGTGTTTTAATGGACATTTGAAACCACAATGTTCCTTTAGGAAAGCTGTTTGTGGGCATGTGTGATTGTGCACAAGCACAGAGTCATAGAATCCTAGAATATCCTGAGTTGGAAGGGACCACCAAGATCATTGAGTCCAACTCTTCATGTGAAGGCACTCACCGCTGCGTTGGTGAGGAGACTTTAAAGGCGTATCTTTGTACCTGCAAAGTCACTCATCCAAAGTCCTCCAACTGCCTTGCTAACATTAATTGATGACTTGCATTTTGGGGATGTAGGTAAATATCAACTGCCCTGTTTTACAGACATGTCAACTGTTGCATAATCTCAGACGGTGTCATTCAGAAACTAAAACCAAAATGTCATTTTCTGTTTTAAGGACTGAGTTGTGCAATATTTCTTTATGTTATGCAACCTTTTTTCCTGGTATTTTACATGTGCGTCTATCCTAAATTCTACTACTTTCCATGGTTGCCTGTTCTTCAACCCAGATAAGTCTTCTGCTTATTTATTGAAGATCTCCCTTATCCACAGGTTTTCGTCACATGTTGGAGTCCCCAGCAGCTCCCACCTCTACGGAACACAACCGAGTGCCACGTGCAGGTAACTGGGGGACAAAGGTTGGACAAAAGCTTTGGGCAGATACATATCACTAGGACAAGCTGTGAACCAGACTTTCATATGTCTAACAATTACTTAGACACATCTGTAAACCTGAAATCCTGTATTAAGCCTAGGTGAAAGGGCACATCTCCCCTAATAAGAAATGGCAAATCTAAGCCATCTCTTGGGGTTGATTTTCAGCATTTGGCACACAACTTATCCCCTTTATTTGGAGAAATGCCATTGATCTGAGTATTTTTAACTCCTTAGACCTCCCTAGGATGGTGAGTGTGTTAAACCACACCTCATGAAGAGAAAGAAAACCTGTGATCTCAGGACAGAGATTGACACAACCATAGAGACACATATCTCAGTTGTCGGGAAATTTCTGCTCATATTATTGGAACCTTCTTCTGCTGTTTCATTATTGAAGCATGCAATGACAGCCAGCTTTGGAATAATCTTATTTGCAGCAGGTGTAGTTCCAGATTTCATATCTTCAAGTTCATCTTTTTTTTTTTTTTGTTGCTTTTCCCTTGTTGGCCAAACTTCTGGTAGGGCCCAGAGTGACAACACCAAGTTACAAACACTGGGTAGATAAGGAGCAGGAAATGAGTTTCACTAATGGATAAAAAAATTCAGCATCAAGATACCAGGGTCAAGCATAAAATGAGATTTTTTTTTCACCCCCCCTCAGTTTTGGGGTGGGCTGGTTTTTTGTGAAACAGGGTGAAATAAGAGTGATATTCTTATCACAAATGCAATGTAGCTGGTCACATCTGACACAAGAGGCTGTTACTTGGCTCTCATCCCACCACAGCTCCAGAGCCCCATGGAGGATGTCCCTGGGAAAGAACTATCTTTGACAAGGCTGTGGCAAAATAGGCAGGCTGATCACCATGGGAGCAGTCAGAAGACAGTTTCAGCACCAGCCCAAGGAAAGCCAAGGTCTGACATACCCCACCCCTGTCTATGTCATGTTCTCTCTGGACAGGGCATGCCTTACATTGTCTCTGCCCCCACATTGTACAAGGTCTCCTTTAAAATAACTAGGCAATATACCATGAACTCGTTACATCTTCACATTGTGGGAGTTTCATGTTCATCTTACCACAGTTGCAGAGAATCTATTTTGACCCATCTCTATTAATCCAATAGCTGTGCTGGTGCTTGAGGCTGAAATACCATCTTCTGGGCAAGTTACCTTCAGCTTTAAACTGATTCTTCTTCCATGAGGACAACACGATGTTTCTGTTCCTCCTGGTCATGGGAGACCTAGGAATGGCCTCAGCTCAGCACAGGTTAGAAAAGATGAAGAGTTGACACCACTTAGGAAAGATGCCCTCCCTGCCCAGAGGCAGTTGAAGTTATACATCCCCTCCTAGGTTTCCCAGAGGACCATTTTACTCTAAGACTCCTAAACTTTTTTCTTTTATGCAACACAGAAGGGGAAACAGTAGCCTTGCTGATTGAAAATTGTGTTTCAAGCAGTAAAAGCAGGCTATACTGAGGAGAAACATAAGCTCAAGAAGGAACCCTGCTCAAATGAGTGCCCTATTGTGAGATAAGTTTTTCTTTTAGTGATGGATCAACATAATAATCCATCTGTAACACTAGATGCGTCTGTCTGTACTACAGCAAAGGGCCATCTGCCCATCTGCATATATGTTCAAAATGCTGCTGGGACAACCATGATGGTCTCTTAATGAAAGGCACTTGGCAATTAGTACTTAAGTAAAACCATGTCTGGGTGGTTCTGAACCCTCATTTGTCCTTCCCACTCCAATGCAACAAGTGTCTGTAACTTTTTCATCTTTGTTTTTATTCCAGCAATTTCTTTTTAAAGCCAGTGGGGAGGGCTGAACACGTTCTGATTCCTGCAACAGCAGGAGCCAAGGCAAGTTGTAATCAACATATGTCTGATTTAAGCCATGCGGCCGAGAATTATCGGGACAAACCACTCGTAGTTTCCAAAATACCCACCTGCTCGGGGGCCAGGCTGCAGCAAAGCCATCCACTGCGTGTCTCCATCTGTCTGAAAAACAGGCTGCACATTTGCTGAAAGCAGAATCATTTTGCCTCTATTTACTTCCTTTCTTTCCCCCTTCTTCTCCCCCGCTCTTCTAATTGGAGCTCGTTTGAAAGGTGCAGACACCCACAAAAACAAAGCAGCACAATGAGGCCAGTGCTGACGTTCGTTAAACTGTTTCAACTGAAACCTGCGCCAGGCTGAGGCTCAGCATAAAGGAGACAGACCTTGACAGACCTTGTCAGACCCCAGCCTGAGCGGGAAAATTTAAAAAAATTACTAAGTCTACAAAACAGTGCAGAAAATCCATTGGGGGAGCATTGTGTTACAGTTAAAGTAGCTGCAACCAAGGTGCAGAGGGTGCTGAAGCACACGGGTCCTGCTGGGAAAACCAAGTGAGAGAACATGCCTGATGTTAAAAGTCCTGACGACCAGATCTCCAGCACCACTCAGCAAAGGGGCAACACAGGAGGGAGACCAGAGCGTCCTTGAGTCCATCCCCAGCTCTGCTGCAGGCTCTCTACCCAGCTTTAAGGTATAGTCTCAAGCAAGGACTTGAGCACAGACCTCAGAGTGTACAAGAAGGTAAAGAAAATTTTGTGTATTGATAAGGTAGTGCCTAAGCAGGTAATCAGGAAAGCACAGCTTCCTGAATCAGGAAAGCACATCTTCTTGAAGGAAGTCGTTGCTTGGCGTCCACAGCCCTGAGTCATACTGACAGTTCTGTTGTCAGTAAAACAAGCATATTTCTATCCCTGCTGCAAAAAAACCCCAAACATGATGGCCAGGAAGGTGAATTGCTTCCACTCTGGAAAGTACAGACTGCTGCATGGAGTTTCTAGGCCAGGGCATGCTATGGCCATGAGTTTCTCTCATATAATCACTTAACCTCATTAGGAAAATGCTGGATTTCTCCACTAATCAGACCTTCTATTTCATTTACAAAAGAGAGAATAAAAAAGGGAACTAATTGTGATTCTCAATATATTTTACTAAAAACATTCAGCAATGCACCAGACAGTAAAGACACATTATTTTCCTAACAGTCTGGACTATCTCCATAGAAATCAGTTGTGTTTCAGATGGACTATTTGCAAAATACATTAAAATTAGACAATAAAAGATATTTGCAAGGATTAACATTGGTAGAAGCACCAACTTTCTGGTGAGAGAGTGAGACATGGAGAATGAGTCAGGTTTCAAACACCTGACAAGTCAAAAAGGATCTTTCTGGGGAAACCACCTCCCTTCTGCAGATAATAAATTTTTCTTCATTCTTTGTCACCATCTCATTGGGTTACCTCCCAGCAGGAGACAGGATCTGAAAAATGCATCAAGTTACTATTTAGGACAGGGAGACTGTGGAAAACTAAGGTTCACTAAACACCTGAAAGCATTGCTACATGCAGCCGATACCACTGCCAAGTGCAGTGAATTTCTCTGTGGCTTGCACTGCTCAAACCTGGTTCCATTTACCCATGATCCACTGTTTTCCTTTGGCTTTGGAAACACATAAACCAACCTGCCCATCCAAGACAACCTTCCCCCCTCACAAACATCTCACCATGATGAGTGGCTTTACTCCAGCCCACCGTGAATCCCCACTGTCAGTATGTCTCTCCTGGCTCCCCCCTCTCCAAGCAATGCCATTCAACAATCCGGAGCCCAACCATTTATGTGACTAATTGCAGTTCAAAGTTTACAGCTGTGGTTTTCAACACCTGAAACGATGCTCGCCCTTCAGCCAGATGAATTGCCACTCATATCTTTCCAGCCTCGCTCCCACATCTGCCCAAAAGAAAGGTGTTGAATTCCCTGCATCCATGTGTCCTGGCTGCATTGCATCCCTGCGTCTTGCCCTTGGGCCACCCATCACACTACGATGGGGGTTTTGATGGCAGTGTAGACACATGGCGTGCTTTCCAGGAATAATTTTTATGGGAGCTACGTGTTTCGCAACCACGCACGTGTGGTGACAAGGTGAGAGGTGCCAGTGCAGCACATCCACCCACAGTGTGCAGCTCTGTAGAGCTTTTGCCATTGGCTTTAAAGAGGAGCACTCCTAGGCACTGATCTGTATCTGGCAAGGGAGAGATACAGTGACAGACAGGGAGCCAGCAAGCCCACAACAGGGCCAGAGCTCTGTGGAGAAAGTTAAAGGGAGACCAGCACTTTCACTGGGTTGTAGGCATTTGTCCTTGGAGGGAACTTAACACAGCAGAAAGGAGGCAGCCCAGAAGTCTTGTAGAGTGTATCGAGGATTGCTCCTTATCACAACTAGTCAGTGAACCTACCGGGGCGAGGCTTATCTTGACCTGCTGTTCACAAATAAGGAAGATCTGGTGGGAAATGTGGTTGTCTGGGATATAGTGATCATGAAATACGTAATTAAATTTTCAATAAATAGTGAAACAAAGAGGGGGG
>WEKX01023376.1:89174-149358 GCA_013390025.1 Pitta sordida
TGGGCTGAATCCAATGGCATGGGGTTCAACCAGTCTAAGTGCCGGGTCCTACACTTTGGTTAAAATAACCCCATTGAGAGTTATAGGTTGGGAGCCGAGTGGCTGCAGAATGACCACGTGGAAAGGGATCTGGGAGTGCTGGGAAATAGAAAACTTACCATGAGTCAGCAGTGTACCCAGGCAGCCAGAAAAACCAATGGCACACTGGTCTGCATCAGGAATAGTGATGAAAGTAGGACTGGGAAGTTATTCTCCCTCTGTACTCAGCACTGGTTAGGCCACATCTTGAGTGCTGTGTACAGCTCTGGGCTCCTTAGTTTAAGAGGGATGTTGAGATCCTTGAGCTGGTCCAGAAAAGGGCAACAAGGATGGTGAAGGGGCTGGAACGCAAGCCCTGTGAGGAGCTACAGAGAGCTGGGGTTGTTCGGTCTGGAGAAGAAGAGGCTGAGGGGAGACCTTATTGCTCTCTACAACTACCTGAAAGGGAGGTTGTAATCAGGCGGGGGTAGGACTCTTCTCTAAGGCTACCAGTGACAAAACAAGAGGGGCACAGACTTAGACTGTGGCAGGGGAGGTTTAGACTAGATATTAGGAGAAACTTTTTCACAGAGAGGGTGATCTCTCAGTGGAATGGTCTGCCCAGGGGAGGTGGTGGCATCACCATCCATGGAGGTGTTTAAGAGAAGGTTGGATGATGTACTTAGTGGCATGATCTAGGTAACAGGATGGTGTGTTGGCAATATGTTAGGTAATAGGTGATAGGTTGGACTCCATGATCTCTATGGTCTTTTCCAACCTTACTAATTCTGTGATTCTGTGCTTATGCCAGAACATCACACAGTGTTGCATCCCTCTTGCATGGTCTCTTATCCCAGCATCACATGCTGTCTTGTCATCTATCATCACATACATCTCCCTCACTGCTGTATTGTACCACAAGGGTCACTCCTGCCCTCTTGCCTCTCAGCCCCCATGGCTAAGAAAACTCCAGGAGCAGGCAGGAAGGAGGAAGGGGCAGATGCCCTTTGTAAAAGATCTGTGAGCCATCTTGATCCTGTTTCAGCCCAGCACAAGACCATGTCCAAAAGATGCTGTAGGACACCAGATCACAGCTTCTTATCACAAACACTGCAGAATCAGGACAGATGTGCAGGCTGATGCCCCATTCTATCCAGTCCTATGCCTGGGGCTGCCCCACTCCCTGGCTAGAGTCACCCAGCCTTTATTCTCTAACATGTATCTCCAAACCTAAGCTCCATTTCATGGCTCAGGAGTGGGATGCACCTGCCCTTGTGCTGGAACCCTGATATTCCCCCCCCACCAGGGAACTGAGTTGAAGCCAGACAGCATTGGCAGCATGGTCATCGACCCAGCTGTGTCCCAAACAAGGTGGAAACCTGGATCTTTCCACTGCATTGCAGAGCAAGTCTGACACCAGGGCAATGAGGTGAGAATATCACCCCAGGAACTCCAGCACATAGTCAGTGGGACTAAAATGGGGGTCACAACCAACTCCCTACAGCAGACAGTGGACACTGGATGGAAGATTACAGTGTTTCACACCTCTGTGCTCAGTTTCAGGCAAAACTTTCCTCTTTGCACTGAAGGCATTATGGTGGAGGGAGGAGCAGGGCCACAGGAAGGGGCATCACCTGGTCTGTTTTACAAAGGCCATTGCACTGACCTTGGGGATCCAGCATTCCTGCCTGAAACAACTCTTTTTTTGTGCATGCCTCATGGAGCTGAGGTAAAGTTTCATCAGGCAAACGGCAAATCTCATCCCAAAGCACCGCAGGCGCACACAGGCTAAGGAGCAAGCCCAGTCTGAGGAGTTAAGGGGCAAGCCCACGTTACAAAACCCAGTTTACCCTCTTCTGCCGGTGGTCCAGCTGCCTTCCCATGCCCCCCTCTCCATTTGCATAACTATCTATGGGGGGAGTGGGGCAGCCCCGCAGCTGAACAGCTGGCCATTGGCAAAATGGATTATGTCACCCTTTTGTCCCCACGTCTGGCTTGCTCCACTTGCATATTCAAGCTTTTCCCTCCACCCAGACATTTCCTGTACCAGTGAGATGCAGCAGCACTGGAGGTGCTCCTGGGTCAGCCCCTCACCAGCAATTCAGCTTGTCTGGGTGTACAAACACTCTGGTGAAGAGAATGAAAACAGATCCATGGGGACAGAGCCCTCAATGTGAGGGAAGCTGAAAGAAGAGCGTGGAAATGAAGTTGGATGTTACCATTTGCAAGTGGATTTAGGAACAGGTGTAGCTCTGAATACCAGAATCTGAATCTGAATACCAGATTCTGTGAAAATGAAGCATTAGACAAATTTGGAAAAAAAAAATACATTTAGAAGTCTCTCTTTTCCTGCCTGAGAGCCCCCAGGGTCACTGTTACCATTCCGAACAGCTCTTACTGCTCAAGAAATACTCATCTTCAAGGTCTACACAGCTTTGTGTATGCACAAATAAGACTTACAGCCTCACTGTTTTCACGCCTGTGGGCTAAATTCACATTCTTTTCCTCAAGGGCAATAGTTTTAGGAAACTTGATCTGGTGAGAACTCAAAAAGATTGGTGTCTAAAGGCTGTTCCAGCTATTCCCTAGGCCTGACTAAGGCTGACTTACAGAAATGCCTTCCTTTAGCAAAAATATGTATTTCAGACTAAAAACACCAAGTAGAACAACTTGCATTTGTTACAGTTTGAACAGTGTCCAGACATCTTTTGGTCTAAATTATGGTTTAAATTATTGGATTTTTTTCTATCCAAATTTTCCTATTTCTCTTGATTTCTGTGTGTTTTCCCCTCTGTGTTTCACTCACCATTTTCTCATTTGCCTAGACAGATGACATTTGAAAGCAGAACACTCCCATCAGACAGACCAGTAATCTATACTCATGCTGCCCTACATGATGGAGAAGAGCTCCAAGATCAGGTCACCCAACATTTTGCATTACAAGATCCTGATTTTAGGCTTGTTTCCAAAAACCTAAAAGGCTGAACTTCTTCCATATCAGGCATCTGCTTTGGGTTGGTTCCTTCCAATTGTTAAAAAATCTAAACTGGTTCAGCACCAAAAGCAAATGAAACTGCCAACGGCATATCTACTGAAGAAACCTCAGCATCTATAGTGACTTTGTCCAGGGTACTGTGAATATCCCAAAACTAGTGTCACAAAGCAGTATTTGTAATTCCTACAAAGTTTTGTCCAATTCTGACCTTGCTTTAAGGTCTGGAAAACCATGCCAGTTTGTAAACTCTTATTTGAGATTTGAAATTTCAGCATCTCGAATCTCTAAAACATTTCATACAGGCTGGACACTCACCTGCCATCCCAGCTCCCTGCTACTGTCCAGGTACACCACACACCACCCAAATCCTTCCAAAAAACTCAGTTCTGGACATGATTTTTCAAACTAAGAGAGGATGATGGATGTAACTGAGCGGGATGGGGGGACATTAGGGATGCTAATGAGTCAGAGTGGAAAATCAGAACTAGATCTTCTTGTAACAGCCAAACAATTCCAGAGTAAATCCTCTAGGCATAGACATTGTTTTCTTAGCAAGCAAAAAGCTTTGAAGACATCTGCAAAACATGTATTATTCACTCTCTGGTGGATCCATATTACTAAGAGAACCACAGAATCAGTTAGGTTAGAAAAGACCTCTGATATCATCGAGTCCAACCTATGGCCCAACAACACTACATACCATGTCCAGTCTTTCCTTAAACACCTCCAGGGACAGTGACTGCACCATCTCCCTGGACAACCTGTTCCAATGTCTGATTTGTGAAGATTTTCTTCCTAATGTTTCTGTGAAGAATTTCTTCTTAATGTAAAAACTAAACATCCCCTGGTGCAGCTTGAGGTTATGTCCTCTCATCCTGGCTCTAATTATCTGGGAGAAAAGACCAACCACCACCTGGATAAAACCTCCTTTCAGGTAGGTTTTTTCTCTGGGCTAAACAGCTCCAGCTCCCTGAGCTGCTCATCACAGGACTTACAAAGGTCTTGAGGTCATGACAATGCTGATGACCAAATGTGGCCAATGAGTATATTTTCCTATCATGCTTCAGTGGAGGATTTACATCACAGAGTTTTCAGAACTGTGTGCTAGAGGGAGATGGAAATTGCAAAGTACCTCAGAATTAGGAAACAGCAGATACAAGCCTGCCTGCAGCCCCACAGTTTGCTCTTATGCACCTTTCTGCATTATGCAAGAGTCTCCATTCATGTGAGGACATGCTCCATCTTCCATGGGAACATTCAGTGCACGGAAAGAGCTGTTGGGAGGGTGAAGCAGGGTCACACAGCAAAAACAGGTTGTTGAATGCTGAACTGAAACTCCATTAGCTGCAAAAAAGCAAAAGCTGCAAACAGTACAGGCTATCCTCTGTCTCTCTTTTCCAAAATCCCCCTCTTCTTCTGCCTGAAGATTATCTGAGAATGGATTTTGAGGAGTATCTTCTTCCCTGAAATGTGAGCAGTCCTGTATTTTCATGAGCAATCCCACTGTTACCACACACATCACAAGCAAGTGCCACAGGACTCACCTTCCCCTTGCTGTAGCTACCTGGTCATGAACCACAGTTCTGACACTTCCAGGAACTTGTTCAGACAGTCTCAAATCCCCACCGACCCAGAGTGGAAGATGAAGCAAGGGAGAGCAAAGAAGAGAAAAGGCAGCTGAACATCACCCCAGTCCATAGCTGAGTACTCTGGGAATACATCCTCACTCCACAATGCTGCAGGAAGGAGTCCAGCAAAGTCTGTTTTGGAAAGTGGGACATAAATTTTGAGTAATCTACAGAATAGCCCTCACTTCCAATTCACATCACCATTCACATCAGACGAGCTTACCTGAATCAAGGGACCACAGCTCTTTCTCCAAACTGAGGCATCATGAAACATTTAAACTTCTGGTTAGGGTTTAAAAGAGTTTAAGAAGTGAAATGCTGCTCTAAGGAAGTCTTAAACTTGGTTTCATGGAGCTCATGCCGTATTTCCCTGGCTCAAAGCACTCACAGCATAGATCTCAAAGGCACTTTACAATAGAAAAAAACCATTAAAGCAGCACTGCTGATGAGTCCAAGAAGCTGCAGATAGTGAAAGCAGCCTCATTTTCACCAAGTAATACCCAGCATTCAGCATGCCAGTGACCATTGTGATGACCAGATGGTGGTGGGAACAGTAACTTGGATGATGTTAATTACACACAAACTCCAAAATAACTGATGTCAAAACTCACTTTGAAAATACAGCAGAACGGACTGCTCAGCATATGGCAGCAACGCTCCACTAAAACTGCATTTTGTGTCCATTAAGCGACTAACAAGCTCCACCGATGGGTCCAAGGAAAAGCAGCCACAGCAGCAGTGCCCCAGATCCCGGCTAGCTGATGCTCATCCCTTTATCAGGCTGATCAAAAGGTACAGAGGTGTGGTGGAAGTGGCAGCCTGCAGCTCCTGGACCAGGTCCTTTGCAGGGTGAGCACATGAAACTCAGGCCACCAGCATAGTTGTCTCACTTCTTTTAATGATAAGACCTGGAAGGAAACATCCCAGATGATCTGCTGAGCAGCACTGGATGATTCCTAATGAGAGAAGAAGCCCTACTGTGAGAGCCCACTGTGCAAGCACACAGATCTATACTCTGGTACTTTTAAAAACAAACAATGTGTAGTTTGCAAAATAAACACAGTGAACAGATTGAGAGAAATTATTCTTGCATCTGCACCACTCAGAGCTTTCCAACAGACCTGTTTTCAGAGGTGCTGCAAAGGCCAGCTTTGCACCAAGAGGTGAGCAGCATCTTCACCTGTGTTTTGAAAGTACGTAAAGGTAAATTCACTAGGCATCACCTCCCCAGAACAGACCTGGATACAGACAAACACATATGTATGTTTTTCTGAAAGATTGTTTAGCCCAAACTTAGATCATAGGAGCCTACATTCCAACAAATGCCAGGCCTGAGCAGGATCTACCGATTACAATTGAACCATGCACTGGAAGCTCCTGTCACTCTGCTCCAGAGTGCTCTCCTTGCCATCTCATTCTCAGCTCATCTTCCTCCAGCAGATATTTACCTCGAAACTTTTAGACTTGCTCAGACATGCCAGCTGCACAAATCCAGAGGAAAATGGGACAGGAAAGGGCTGTAGAAAGTCAGCCAGCCTTTTCCCCTGCCCCAAATCAAGCTGAAAGGCAGCCCTTGCTCCTGACAGATGCTCGCTCCTAACAGATCTCCGTTTGTGGAACAGCTACGACCAGCTCCCCACAGTTCAGTGACTCCCTATCCCAATATTTTTTTAATATCTGGCCTTAGAAGAAGCTATAACTCATTCGAGCTGCAATATACGCCCTATCATACAATTTCAAAATCAGTTCTTCCAGTGCATCCTCACAAGTGCCTTTTCCCACATTTTCAAGGTATCAGTCATGCCCCTCTCCACTGCACTAGCCTGCCCTGCATGCAGATCTCAAGTTCCATATTTACACGTGCTCCTGTGAAGCACAGGATTATCTTGAGTCCCACCAAAAGCATCTCCATTTGTGAACCCGGGCCTGAAGGGTTCCTACCACCAGCAGCACAAGCTGCCAGGTTCTTTATCTGAAACAGTGCTCAGTAGTTGGCATGACTGAATTTGTGCAGTTGTTTTACCCTTCCTAAATTTAGTGCCTTGCTGAAAAGGATCTTGTCTTTCCCCGCCACCTCCTCCCTGCTGCAACCATTTCTACAAGTTGCCAAGACTGTTCTGAATTCTAATGCTATCTTATCTTTCACATCTGTCCAGCTTCCTGTTGACTGCAGATTTAACATGCATACTACTTTTGTTATCCAGGTTGTAATAAAAATGAAAGATAAGTGACCTGGAGCTACTCCCACAGCCCCATGCAACACGGTCTTCCGTTCTGACACTGGGTGCAAGGTGGAAGGAAACCACTCCCAGAGCAAGAGCTGCTTACAGCCTCACTCAGGCCACTTCCAAACACAATCCAGTCTTTGAAACCCTTCTTGCAAACCACCTTCTGTATTTGTCCAACAGCCATTACACTATCCCATAATCAACTGCAAAGGTACCAAATTCATTATCTGCAGTTTTCTTTTAGAGTGGGACTTCGGATCTTGTGGGGGATGCAAAACCCCATCTGAAGGCAGTTTTAATCAACAATTCCTTCTGCGGCTGGTTCTTGTGGGGGATTACATTGGCATTTGCAGACAAAGAGCACAGATTCCTCCCAGCAGATTTCTTCATTTGCCAGTGTCACTGCACAGCTGCTCAACTGCTTATTTTCCTGTCACCGACTAATAGGAGTCTAAACTAGATAATTACTACTTCCTACTGTCATGAAACTCGTTCTTTAGTATCCAAATCCACTCTTTTTTGTTTGTTTCCATGAAAGGGCTATTTAGAGTTTTAACAGCTGGCTGAGCAGGAGACTTGTGTTACCATAAGCAAATAGTGTATCTGTAGCTTTCCTTGGGAAACCCTTTCCTACAATAAGGATCTGGGTAGGAACGTGGCTTTGTGTTGACTGAGAGCAGTACACTTACAAAACCTAAGTGTAAAACCTTACCTTTGAGGTTAGAGAAGTCATTTCATTTAGACCACAGCCAGACCATATTTCAGAGCCAGAACAAATATTATCTGGTTGTCTGCTTTTGCCTTTGCTTTATCATCATCTTCTTATTTATAGCTTCAGCTTGTTATTTTTTCACTGACACTGCACATCTCAACCTCCATCTATTCATGTCCTCTGAGGTATTTTCTTCTTTTACTTCTTCCAGGAGCTTGTCTTCCTTGGGGGAGGAAGAGCTAAATGGATTGCCACATTAGCTTTCTCATTCCATGCCATTACACTTTTAACTGGTGCTTTCAAATAGGTAAATTAGCTTTTAAGTGATCCCAGTCGTACCGTTGGCCTTTGCTATAATCCTGCATTAAAGCTGATTCAATTTTACTTACCTCTATTGCTCAATTAAGAAAACTACACAAAGAAAGTAGTTCTGCAACTGGTCATTGCAGTTCCAGCAGAGAGCTGGGCTGTTCCATTACCCAGGGCCTGCTTACCACACTATTGCACATTTCCCATGTACCCACGAGGGGAACTGGCTGTACCTCGCTTACTACGTCTTGAGGAAGTACCAGGAACAGTGATCCTCCATCACATGAAGTTATTCCAAACAGCTGGATGGATGTGTATGGGACCATTTGTATGCAAGTATCTGTGGAGTGAGACACTGTTAACAGGAGCTTCTGAATTTTGCTCCAACAGCAACTTCTTCACCTAAAAAAAGGAGAATTTTTACCCAGAAAAAGGAGAATTTTTGTCAGCAGCGAGCAGCTTCACTTCTCCCATACAAACACATCAAGAAACCAACAAGGGTCTGCAGTGTTCTTGCACCTTACTACACACACATAAACCAGTATCATAGATCACTGCCTCTTGCAGTTGCATATGCAGAAGACATAAAAAAGTTTAGAGACTCTTACTGACTAGCCTGACATTGGAAATTTTGTCTAGATCCTCAGTTGTGTACATGAGTTTAGTAATTAAAGGCCAATTCCCTTTGTGACCAAAGGGTGACCCTAACCACACAGCTGGATCCTGTATCATATATTGCAACGGCCTTTGGCACATGCCTCAAGTTTTTTTTCTTAATCACATCCTATTAGTTGACTTCAAAAAGTTTGGTGGATTTCAGCTTTATGGCACAAGTTACAGTAGAAGTTGTCTCATTTAAGCACACTGACATGATGCACTCAAATACCATAATCTGACCTTCCCCTTTTCTATCTAATTTAAAACCATTTCAAGATCAATTTCCCCCTTGTTCCAGAAATTCCACATAGCAGCTGAACTAACAAAATAAGTATGTCTTGCAATAATCTGCAATAAATGCAATATTACATTTTGAGATGTTTCCAGTGTATGTAATCGCTGAGGCACTTTTGGGATCCAGCATGAGTTATCCCCCAGCTCTCCAGACAAACCTGATGTCACTTCTGTTTCAGATGACCAGCAATCCATCCGTCACCTCCACCCAATTCTGCAGTTCGGTACATTACAGAACATGCCACAGACTACACACTTCCCACTATTAAAATCCATAAGCAGACACAAGTGCAAAGCAAAATGTCATTTTATTTAATTCAAGGACTATTTTCCTTCTAGTATTGCTGAAGGGATCACCTCCTGGGGAATTGATCATTACAAAGTCCCTGTCTAAAAGTTCAAGTGCTCTTGTTGTACATTCTTTTGAACCACAGAAAACATAATGACCAAGTAGGTGGGCAGCTACTTGCAAGTTTGAGCCCACCTAAATTAGCATTGCTTCAGGCTAGAAAACAATTCAAGTAGTAAAATAATGGAAAATGTTAACCTTTAAGGACACTACCATATTTTGATCAAAAAGTCCTGAATGTATGAAAAGAACATTTGTACACGTTATGAAGTTGTTTTTTTAACCAGACATTGTCAAAGATGGCAGTTAAGTATTTTGGACCAGTTGTCAACCAGGTATTTAAGTGTTCTATCTGAAGGTTTATTACCAATTTCATTATGCAATTCAGTTTTCACATTAAGCTCTTTAACAAAAGCAACATTGACCCACACCAGAATCACTGTAGACAGATTTAGTCTTATAGAATGCCCTTCTGAAAATTCATTTCAAAATAGAGATGCTTTTTTTCTCCAGAACTGTAAAAGCCATAAAAATGCAAAATATCTGTTAGGAAATTTTTAATCAAAATTATTCCTTAATGTTCAAAATAACATTTAACCTCCTACTTTTTTTTTTTTGTTGTCATCCACATATTGACCAATAGACTAAACAGGTAACAATGGTTCACGTTTTTCCCCCACCTGAAACATTTTTCTTCTAACACAGGCCCAAGATAGGCAAATACAGAGAGTCAGGGACATGGATTATGCATGGCAAAGGTAATCCTCTATCACTTTAATTTAGAACAATTCTGATTCTAGCACACAACTTGGAGTCTCAGTTGTTTTCGATCTGCTCTAGGTCCAGGTCCCCACAGTCTAGAGGGAAGATTCCTTCTTCGGTGCTCTCACAATCACTCGTGTCCTCGTCGCTTTCACACACTGCGTCTGCTTTCGTATAATCCCTTGTTTTGAAGCCACCTTGGCATGACCCGTGATGCCTTACTTCATCCAGCTGTTCTTTCATCGGGCTGGAACCAGGGGTGATGATGTTCATAAGATCATTTGAGTCACATGGCGATGACACAATTGTCTTCATTTGTGTGTCATCATCATCATCTTCATAGTCAAGGGAGCAAAGACTTTTGGAATTTTTTAAAGTCTGCAATAAAAAAAGAGAGAAACCATTAATATATTAGTCATGACTGTAGAGGAGGAGCAGAATAAATTCCTTAAATTCTTGAATAGTTTGAGAGCGTGCACTCAGAGTACCATGTGTTTAAAGTAATCCTGGAAACAAGATGCATGAAGAAAATGGAAAAAACCAGTCTTACTACAGCCTGGTTTTGCACAGATATTTTCCCTACGTAGATTCCTGTTTGTGAGAAAAACAGTTTTCCTTTTAAAGAAGAAAGAATCAAAAACGTAACTTGGGTCAATTCCATGAGGAGGTACAGATGCCTGCCCAGTCTGCTCCATTAGGTTTCTGGCAAATCCAGAGCAGAGCATTTGGTAACATCAGCATTTAGGTCAGACAGCTGCACTGCAGCCTGGTCAACAATTAACTTCTCATGCAGACAATGAGCCCTCAGGCGTCACCTCAGAGAGGGTCAAGCAAAGCAACTGGCACATTTGGGTAAATTCTGAACAGAAGGGAACCCAAGCTTCTACTGGGACCACCTTGCTCCAGAGTCAGCCCAGCTTGTCTTGCAGCTGGGCAGTGCCTGAATAAGAACGCAGGAATTGAAGCAATTCCGTTTAAATTCAAAGGATATTAAAAACCCGAGGGGCACTCGTATCTCTTTAGACAAAGAAAAAAAGAAAAGAAACCCTCGGTAAACATGCTACCTCTGTCCCACAGATAAAGGAATAAACCTAAGCTCCCCACATAACTGTAAGGGATCCTTGACTAGAATCCAGAAGCAGCATTTAAGAAAAGCTAGGAATATACAGACAGCAGAACTTAGATCCTAACAAGCGAGAAGCTGCTAAATTTTGCCTCCTACAAGCACACAGTGAGAGTCAGGCCTCCCCTCAGAGGTGATGTGAGACAGGAGAATAATGTCATGCTAATTTTCAGTATCCTTACTGGTTAAGTGACTCCAGCCTCACACACAGCAGTCATTTTATTACAAGGAGATCCAGAGGGAAAAAGACAAACTTTCACACCCATTTCCAGATTCCTCCCCCAGTTTGTCATTTCTTAAATATTTGATATTTGTTTATTTGAAATAGGAACATTGCAACATTCCTAGTACACTCCATTCCAGATGCTCTTCCAGAGCACTAACATTCCTGCCTCACCAACACACATCAGCACCCACATAAGCATCTTACCCGTGCCTTCGGGTATTTCTGAAACAAACCTTCACAAATTCAGAAGAAAGTTGAATTAGTCAGCCTTGCCCGTACACAACTGGATAAAAAGAGAGGCAACCTCACTATGGTGAAGTTTTGGCATAACACACATTCATGTTTTTGAAGCATTTCTGTATAGCTCACAGCTTATTCAAGTACAAACACTTCAGAATATCTGAGTTCCTTCCTATGACTAAGAGGTACGAGTTTCTCTCATATTTACTTAAAAGCAAAACAGTGTATTTTTAAAGTGACAAATGTTGAAGTATATTTTAATCCTAAATCTGTCTCGCTGCTTTGAAAAAGAACACATCCTGTTGTGTACCTCCATATAGGGGACAATATTTTCAGTTCTTTAAATCTTATAGTAAGCACAGGGAAGGAAAGGGACCAAATAAAGAAAAGCTTTGAAAGTTCTGCTTTCAATGTTACAGAAAGGAATTCCCAAGTCCCCCTTCAAAATATCTTTTATTCAATTTACTGCTAGAAATTAATCCAACCACACAGCTGTCTTTCTAGAAGGTTTGTGTACATAAATGGAAAATTGCCTGTTAGCTGTACTGTGCTGAAACCAGTTGAATGGGAACTTTTAGCCGGTTTCAACACAACAGCAAGTGCATTCAACTGGTTCTTTGTTCACCCACTTGTCACAACCTCACCAAACTAAAAATAGGTGGATTTATTATCTCGCAGCACAATCCTGCTTCTTTTACAAAGCAAAAGGTAGAAATTGCAAAGCATTCAGGCCCTCTGAACTGCAGCTTTCCATGTTACACTGGTACAGTACCACACCTTTCAAGCACAATTGTGCTCAGTGGGGAGCCTGTGAGTACTTGCTCAATGGTCCTCATTTTATAAAAGATGCTGGACTAGCAAGACAAAAGAGTCCACAGTTGGCAATGGATAGAACTCAATCAGCTAAAAGTATTCTTTTGTGTGATGGGGGAAAAAAAAGAAAAAAAAGAACCTCAGAGTTTTAAAAGAAGTGAGGCGATAAAATGTCTGAATATTAAGAAAAAAAAAACCCAACTTTGTACCAAAAACAATGGTGGGGAAGGAAATAAAAGAAATCTCTCTAGACCCTTGCCATACAAAGCAAACAAGAAAGGGCCAGAGCAGCTTGAAAGGAAGCTAATGTCTGTACTCTTTACTAAACCTTCAGTTCAGAAACCTGTAATACATCACTTTCCAAATATACGAAGCAATAAAGAGGTTGTTTTTGTTTTACTAACAAAACTGGAGCATTCGCTACAGTAGTCAAGGGGAAAAAATAAGACGTTTATGTGCATGAAAACCTAGTGTATAATGGGAGCGGCAGTTCTCATGCTTCTCCCCCGTGCCCCCATCATACTCCAAGTGCACCCCTCGGTTTTGAGTGGGGGTGGAAGATACAGCTGCTCTCAAGAGGTGCAGCTGCAGCAGCTGCACACAGTGAGGAGCAGAGGAAGCCTGAAACCACCAGAAGCCCTGAGCCCATCCTACTGCTTCTCGGCACCAGTTATCACAAGAGGATGGGCTACACCCTGAAGCCGCAGGCTTAGGAAGAGGGAGTTCATCAGACTAGTTATCTGCCTTGCCTTCTGCCCCATCCCGAGACATTTGCCTGTGATGGCACAACCCAAGAGATGTGGCTTCAAGATACAATGGCACACAGGATTTCCTGACTGTTAAGGTTTCTGCCAGGGATATGAAAGATGTGAATGGTGCAGAGGTCCTTGTGATGATGGGATCCTTGAATTTATCAGCATCCAATCCCAGAGTAAAACACCAAAAAGGCAGAGCCCAAGCAACATGTGGCTTTTTTTGTTGCTTCCCTGCACCCAGCAAGCCGATGGAGACAGAACAAATCAGACAGGCTGCACTTCTCCCTGTGAGAGCATCACAGACCTTACTTCACTTCCTTGATTTATGTTTCCTAGAGATTAGTCAGACTGGCTTAAGCCCAAATGCCTTTACTGATGGTAACTCAGTTAAACTTCAGAGCAGAAGCAACACGGAGAGCACGATGTGTTCATGTCCTGTGCACTAACCTATCCCCCAAAGGCTCACAGTGGAGACTCAGCAACAAAATCCAACCACAGTACGAGTTCATTACTTGAAGAGGCTTCATTCAGTGAAGCTAAGAGGGAGGCTTGAGGAAGGACTTCAGGTTGTAAAAACTGCCACCCAAGATGGGTGGTAAGCAACTCACAATCAGAACTGCCCTGGAACAAACCGTCCCGACTGACATCACATCTGACCACAAATAGATGTGAAAAGAGCCCCTCCCTGTAAACTGAATTTTCACTTCATGAATCTAATTACTCACATTAACATCCTCATCTGTGACAATCCAAGCTGGAGATATGTACAGTGTTTACCTCAAATGATTAGAAATGTCAGCTGGTTGTATAGATTATACAATATCCCCTCACAGTCCCTAATCCCTGCATCTTCTACTATGCATAAAGTGAAAAATGGTAAGAAAAATTCCATGTTAATGCACCAAACTGTTAATCTTTCTGTAGAGTAAATCTCTTGACATTTGACTCTGACTTTTCTGCCTTGAATTGCACTGAGCATTTTGTGAACACTTCAGTGTTCCCAGATAACCTTGACTTGGAAGACACTTGCAGTTGAGCAGCAATACTGCTTCATGGGTAAAGAGGGGTGCTGACAGGAGGAAAACAACACAGCATTCTCCATAATGTTACATGCTTCAGGCTTGCTAATCCACTAGAAATTAAAAACCAAACTTAAGTGGAAAAGAATTTCTCCCCATTCCAATGAGAAATTAAAGTTTTAGAAGTACATTAAGGCAATTTTTAGGCTACACATTTCAAGTANGTAGAAGTACATTAAGGCTTTTTAATTCAGGTGCCTAAGAAAATACTTCAGGTCAAAAACCATTGCAATTTTTAGGCTACACATTTCAAGTAAATCAAAAGAAGTAATTATTTTTCTTGCACTGAGTATAAAAAAAAAGTACTGAAGAAAGCCATTTCTATTTATCTATTAGGTGGAAACACATCCCTAGAAAATTCATGACACCTCCATGGGCAAAATGGAATCTCTGATGAAAATCATTTGGGGAAAAAAAAAAGCTTTTGATTCTTTGTAGCTCTGCAGTTATACCCCTCTTTCTCCTGGAAACTTGAGATGTACTGTTACATATTAAAAATGCAATGTTTGTTTCATCATTTATAGCCAGGAAAAAGAAAAAACAGCAAATACTGGACATGAATGAGAGCAAGCAAACAACCTCTAGCATTCTGCCACGTAATTAGACACTGAACTACAATAACCATTGCATCCCCCAGAGAAAGAATTACTGCTGCAGTTCTTGTAGTCAAATAAGGTAAATCCTATTTGCAATGCCAAAGACCCAGTTAAAAATCAATGCAAGCTGGCACACAGCAACATGGCTCTGACTTGGAATGAAAGTTGATCAGTGTTTTGTCTCTGCTGTATCTTCAAAGATTATTTTAATTTTTTAGATGTAGGTGCCCAGGAAGGGAAGGAAGCTGACATCAACTCATTTCACATCAGATGCTAAACAACATAATGATGTAACAGGCTTTCATCTCCCACTAGCCAGACTGTTCTAGATTTAAGCACGCAGTTTTCTGGTGTAGTCTACCATGAAACTTGATCTATTTATTGGCCTAGATATTTATGCTTATATTCTAAACTGTGCCACAGCATCCTTATAAGTTTCGGTTTATAGGCTGCAAGAATCTGATTTAATCTGGCTTTTTATTTAATGCTATTAGGTCAAAAAATATTATTACAGTGAAATAGAAATATTTAAGTGAAATGCTGAATTTGTCTAATTATACTCAGATATGCAAGATTACAAGGCTGTTCACCATGTGAAATAACAGAGAAACCACTGGAATAATTGAAGTCCACATGGGAGAAAAACAAAACATACAAAGACTGGGGTTCCAACACCAAGAAATTCAGAAATTAAGGAATTCAAGCAGACTAAAGGAAGGTTTGTCAGACAACAAGTGCTTGAACTGAAATTAACCAGCCAAACCACTGCTGTCATTTTGCATTTATTCAGTTATAAATTAAATTTTGGTAGGGGCAGTTTGGTGCAGGAAACTCAGGTGCTGGGGTTTAGCAGATTCTTAAAAGTCCAGAACCATCCCTCACAGGGGTTTACTTTTGTTTGCTTTTGAAGACAAATTGGAAGCCAAGTGAATTAATACAGTACTTATGGTAATGCAGTCAAGAATATGATTCAACAGCATGGCAATTTTCTCCTTATATAAACCCCAGGCCAACATTAAACTGTATTTTAAAAAATTTACAGTATGGAATTTTAATTAAGATGTTGGCCTCTTAGGTTTTCTAATTCAATGGATTTTTGAACTGCAACCTTTTACCTTCCCTGTTTAAGTATAAATCATCCAAGCCTTTCTTTTCAGAACATGGAATTACATTCTGCAAACATGAGGCCTACCTATTTCACCTGCATGTCATTAAGCAGAATAAGTTTTCTTAGTGCCAGTCCAGCAAGCACAAATACCTACAGATGCTCTGAATTATGCCATTAACTAAAACAGAGGAGGCTCACACAGTGGGTTTAACTCTCGTGAAGGGGTTGATAATCAATGCAGTGCCAAAGGGGAACATTGCTTTGTTCAGCTGCATAACAACAGCACAACACTTGGGCCAGGGAGAAGGAAGATAAAGCCAAGAAAGAATTACTAGATACAGCAGCAGCATTCATCTGAAATGCACCAATGCATTAAAACAGAGGTTTCCTCAACAGGGAAAGCAGCACAACAGGAAAAAAACCCAACTTCCAAAGAGCACAGAGAGCAGGGAGAGTGGCCTGGAAGATGGTTCTTGCTCTGTTCTTGCTTCAGCAGCAGCTGCAGTCTGGGGTCTCTGAAGGACCAAAGAAATTTCTTTGCCTTGAGGGAAACAAATACACGTCTTTGCACGCCTTCACTGAAATAGTTTCCTACTCTCTACTAGACCCTAAGCACACTTCCAACATGGATAGTGGGTTTATTCACCTTATAGACAGACTGAAGGGCTGGACAAGGTGGAACTGGGCTTGAGCTGCACAAGCTTCAGAGGGTTCAGTCTGGCAAAGGCAATCAGCCAACAGCACTAATGAGCAATGGTGTGATGAACAAATAGCCACACCATTTGTGTGTGTACAGGGATGATAAACACATCTGGTTTTGTAGTAGAAGGACACAGAGGGAAACAATGCAAGCACACACTCTCTCCCAACAGAAGTGATTCAAGTTTTGCCAGTTGTTCCCTCTTTTGCAATTGAAGAACTGTTACCTTTCCTTTCACAACAGAAGCACAGGCTCTGGAAGCAAGAAACAACTTAAATTGTGTATTACCATCTTCATTAGTAATATGGCAAAATTTTATAAAGACTTAATTGAAATATCACCTAATTCATGCAGATAAAAGATGTATCATTTTCTGCATTTTAAACTGGGAAAAAAGAAAGCATGCACACATCCCTTCACATAAACATATGCTCAAAAGGAGCAGTACAAGAAAACTGCTGAACAAGACCATGACTGCTTGCAGTACCATCTCTCAGTGTTCAGCATTCAGGATCCAAAAACAAAGACCACCCTGGGTAGTCAAAGCCTTCTGATGTATTATTCTTCTGACAGAAGAATTAACAATGAGCTCTGAAACAACACAAAGTTACCTCCAACCCCAGGAGTTTTACTAGGTTTCTTGATTTCTAACTAAATACATTTAAACAAGAGGAGAAAAAGCCACAACAGTGTTTTCATGCAACTCTCAATAATCAGAGACAGCTCAAAGTTTGCTTTACCATGCCAAACTCTGTTCTCAAGTAACGGAGTTTAACTTGACTGATTGTGCACCAGAGTAACACAGGACAGGATTTGACCCTTGTGGCTCCAAAACATGACCATATTGGCTTCATTTCCTGCCATTTGTGTGTCATCTATTTTTATAGAGAACTTCTATTCCTGAGCAGTTTAGCCAAGGTCTTATTCCTTCATGACTTTGTTATGAGCTGCAAACAATTACTTTCACAACTGAATCACATATGCACTGATTGTTGCAGAGTACATCCATGTACCTACTTTTCTTAATATTCTTGCAAGTCCTTTCTTTTATTTTTTTTTTTAATCCTCTGGTCCAGTTCCAACATTAAGTTGATATGATGGGTCAAATTTAGGAGAAATTAGAGAAGTAAACTCCAAATCCTGATTCTAAGGCTGCCCTCATTAGTTACTGACAGATGTCAGCCTCACCTATATTATTGGGTTATGCTGGAACTCCATCATAACTAGCATTTTAAGGGATTCTATAATTAGGCCATAAAGTTCACCTCTGCCAGGGAAGGGGGATGGGGAAGAAAGGGAAACAACCTCATCAGCTTGGGAACAGTTCCCCCCTCTTCAGACCAATTTTCCATTACAGAAATACTTGTCCAAAATAAAGCCTTAAGATCCTGTTATACAAGTGCAGGCAGACACACACACACACAAAGCACAAATGACGTTATAAATGTTTTGCTCAACTCAATGCAAAAACCACAATTTCACAGTAAATTCTTCCAGGAGCATTAATTCAAACTGTAGGTGGACCCTCACCACTAATTATTTCCAGGGACAAAGTTGAACACAACAGATTGGTTTAGAAAGAACACAATTAGTACTGGAGACTGAAGGTAAGTAGTGCATGTACTGCATTTTTCCAGCTTCGTATCAGATTTTGCATCATTCTGAACATTTCTGAAACAATGTGGCTCAGGAAGCGTTCCTGACATCAAGGTGGCAAATATGTGTTTTAATACTAACTCAACTTGTGCTAAAAGGCATTTGATAAACACATTTCAGACAAGTTGGTTTATTGGTTCAAATACCAAAGCCAACAACGTGTCAGCAGTTGATGCTCAGTATGTTTTTTTAAAAAGCCAGGAAACCATATATGTGGTCTTTTATCCTTCAGTTGCACTGAAAAGTAAGACATGTTTTAAAATACATCATATCAAGTCAGAAGAGAAGCAATGTATACACAACTCCTACATAAGGCAGAGTTAACATTCAAACTCCTGAAAGACTGAGGTAACACTAAAACTGGGCTCAACTTCTCACTGTGTGGCCTCAGTTTTCTTCTATTTTGTAATAAAATCAGTTTGCATGGAAAAGCTGCACTATTTAAAAAGCTATCTATTCATCTACACATTTTAGAGATTCAGATTTGATTATGCTGCCCCATCTTGCCAGCTAACAAGCATATACCATAAAAGCTTCCTGAGTTTTAGTCACATAGTTACTACAATAATGAAAACTGAAATCAGGAAACTCGTCAGAAGTCTCAATTATTTAAAATTCCATTTCTGGTAACACTTAAGTTTTATTGCAAAGCACGTGTTATCATCAGCATGTGAAGAACTGAGTGCTTTCAAGTACAGGAACAGATGAGGTATTTGATTATCTGCAGCTCATCTTTAACACTAAACCATCACCTCCCACGTGACTTATGCAGAAAATACATGTTTATTAACTGGACCCCACTAAAAGTTGCATCTAACTGCAACTTAAAAAAAAAACAAACAAAGACCTGATCTCCTGGGTTTGTATGTATACAAAAGCATGTAAACAAGTCAATATTTCCCATCCTAATGGAAGAACTGACATCCCTAAGCGAAGTAGAGAAATTCCAATCAGTTCATTTTCACAGGCTTGAGACATCTGTTCTGCTTTTATCACACCTCTGCACCAGTACATAAACGCACTAAGAACCAGTTAGTGTGAGACCAACAGGAGACAAACTGACACTTAGACTTAAGTCTCTTCAAAGTGATTTTAATAACCCTCTCCAAAGAGAAAAGCCTCAGGTCTCAATCTGGCTCAGGTCTCTTTTAGATGATGATGCATCGAGTCAAACTGACTGTAAAAAGCAAGGGAAGTTTCACAACAGGTAATATTCAGAGTTCTGAAGAACAAAGTCTAGTTTCAGAATTGAGGGTTCTTGTATTCAGGTACCATGAAGATGCACTAATCTGTTGATTTGACTAGCAGGTTATTACAAAAATACTGAATATTTAAAGCACCCTCTCCCAAAATTACCTTAAGTTCAATTCAAAGAAGTATAACTCATTTTTAAAATATATTTTAAAAGATCACATTGGGATCTCTCTTTTTTGCCAAGAAATCTGGAAAAAGTTCCCATACCAATAATGAAACACTACTCAACACTTCTGCTAGCCACCATCGCTTGCAATTTAGAGCAAGGGAAAAAAACCAACTTAATCTCCTGCCACCTGCCAAAACCCAGATGGTAAAACCTGAGAAAAGTGCTCTCACCTCTCTTTAAACCCTCTGGTGCAGCTTAAGCACATTAACTAAGTACCCTGTATATAACACTGAACCACAGCTCTTAACATTGTATTGTATTCCAAACAACATCACCAATAATTTTAACATAATCCAATTTTCTGACAGGATAAGTAATAATTAAAATAGAAGATATCCACAGCTGGCTGAAACCTGGCTTGTGAGTCCATAGATGGCCCCTTTCTTTTCTCATAATGTCAAATGCAGCTGGTCTGGTACTCATTAGCTCTTTCAGCAATGAATACTTATTGTACATACAGGAACTTGCCAGAAAGGAAAAGCAACCCTGCAGCAGATATTAAGCTGCCCCCTCCTCTTGTTAGCACATTGCTTAAAGAAAAATACCATAGACCCACAAAACCAACTTCAGGTATAGCAAAGCAACAGTGCTGAAGAGCTCTGGAAAGCTCTGGGTATCTGCAAGGCATTTGTTACAGAATCCATTTACAAAAGAAAGGGGGGGGCGAGCCTCCATCCTTAATGAGATTTCCTTTCCTTCACTCTCCTCAAGGCTTACACTCCCTCACTGTCAGAGCACAGGGAACGTTCAGCACAAGGGCTCACTTCATTAAATGCCCTTTTGGGCCTAATTTCACATTGTGACCTGCTCTGCCCATGCAAAGAAAGCAAAACGCCAGATGCTCCCTTCGCCTGTTCCCTTCAGCAGCGTTTCATTCGCTACTCCAAAAAACTTCCAGGCATCCATTCAAAACCAAGTACCCCCAGCCTGGTCTGTCCTGTCACAGGACAAAGTGCTGGCTTGTCTTCAGCTCACTTTTGATGCTCGCCTATCATCTCCCAGCCCAGCCTACTCCTATCTCCTTCCCTTCTTCCCAAGCCTGCTGGAATTTGAACTTTAAATGGACGCCCTCCATGATAACAATAGATAAAAAAGGAGCCTTTGATTGTTCATGCGTCGCAGGAAAGAAAGGAGGAGATTCATCCTGGCTGTGACCTAGCAGGAACTCATCAAGCACGGCTCCCTTCCATTGCAACGGGATGCCTTTGCCTGTAGCTACTCATTCAAGCTCCCTGCATCTATGTTTCCATTCAAAGAGGATGAATTCTTCAGGTTTCCCCCGTTAAGGAATTAAATGTTGATCCTATGAATGAAGGGCAACACCAAGCTTGGAAAGCTGCCAAAAGGTTCTGTAACACTCAGCAGTTGGGAGTTAATTCAATACTTATTGATACCTAGCAGGATTTATAGTGACATTATTTATAAGCAGGGGGAACAAAAGTCAGAGCCATATTTAGACCTCAGTAATAAACTATTTTTAGCACCATCTGCTTTTCTAGTTTGCTCCCCTGCTTAGGCAAGAGCATACTTTTACCCAGTTTCTTCTCCCTTGTCCATTTAGAAGAACCTACAGAGCCTAAACTGAAGCACAAATAAGGATCACACAACACATTTACTGTGCAGAAATCCTCCTAATCATGTTCTGGAAATCAAACCTGCTGACTAAGGACAGTCTTGGGCCGATGCAACACTATGTTGCCTTCACAGAACCGAGCAGGTTGCTTTAATGGAAGGTGCAATGTGTGTCACACAAAGGAGGTCACTATCTCGAAAGAAACAAGTGACCATCAACCTCATGAAGCCATCTGAAAAGTGTTCACACGCCTGGCAGTGCTTTTCTGGGCCAGAGATGCCAGGTTTCACCCTCATTAAACCCATAGATATTTTGTCACCAGCACATTTTGCCAGGCCAGGCTGCTGTTGGAGGGGGAGACAAATCATAAGCAGCTGCTGCAGGCACCTTGCCTCAGAAACGAGGAGCTTCGAGCTGCAGCTGCCACCCACTCAAAAGCTCCCCCAAACCTCAAATTACCTCTTCAAGCTTACATGAACATTCTGCTTTCAGTATGTGACACAACCCTGGTGACCTCTGCGGCATGACAAGAGGGACAGAGTGAAGGGGTTGCCGAGTCCTTGAAATCCAAGAGAAGCAAGGCTTTGGGCACTTGCATGCTGATTAAGTTCTCAGAAATGCACTTGATAGCAGCAATATATTTATCTTATCCCCTTGGCTCACAAAAGTTTCCTTTTTACTCAAAATAGTAGCACAAATATTTGAGAGTTTTACTGTTAACTGTGTCAGATTAAGAAATTTCACTTCAGAGCAAGGCAAAGAACTCATGCAAAATATGAGCTCACAGAGTTCTTATTCATCGCAAAGGGCAGCAGCAATAAGGGTTGCAAGCTGGTTTACTAGTCCTTTCAGCACAAGTCAAGTATTCCTCAAAGTTAGACCACATGCAGCAAAAAAAACCCCAAATAAATCCCAGCAGGTAGCACACAGGTCAAAATTAAATTCTAAAAATGGCTGTATGTTTGTCAAGCATTTGAACAGGTTCTAACAAAGTGTCCTGAGGGCTTTGAAACTTTCAAGAAATCAATATTATTGATCAATATAACATTAATTTGGCACTAGCATTATGCAACAACCATGTCAGAGTGTGAAGGAAATGTAACCGTGCTGCCCATACAGCACATCTTGGGGTGCTTCCTTTTCCTTCACATTTTTTCAGGGGATGAAACAGGGCAGAGCACTTCTAACAGCAAGTACAACAAACTGGCAGGTAGGTGGAAGGGCTCCTTGGCAGCATGATACAGAGTCAGGCCATTCCCAGGACCAGAGCCAGGATGATGAAGCCTGTTCCTGGTGAGGAGCATCTCCACAGGCCCCAGCAGCAACCACTGTGCCCCATCTGCCAAAGCTCAGTACCTGCTCCCAACTGATGCGCTGAGTGGTCTGTTGCTCTCTAAGGGGAAAAAAAAATCTCCCAATCTGCTTTGAGAGGACACCTTTCAAAGGACAAGCTGCCTCAACTGAGAGTTCAATAAAAGCCATTCAAAGGAGGGAATCAGTCTGCAGTACTTTCAGTGCCCAGATAAAGCACATGGACGAAAGCCAACATATACAGTAACTGTCGCAATAAATTTAAGAGTTATTGCCAAGTGTGTTTAAGAGCAAAAACTAAGACTTACAACTTGTACTTCAGTTCCCTAAGGCTGTTGCATAACCGGCAAACACATTACAACACGAGAACAAACTAATGCTGGTGATCAACCAGGAACATAAAAAGAGGATCTGCTAGTCTTCATAAATGCAGCTGATTGCAAGCCTTGTACTGAAGCATCTAACTCTGCTGCGGGCAAGGATCTCACTTGTTTGCAAGTATCAGCCTTGCACACAACCACATGCTTTTATGTGGATTTGGGAGGAATAACCTGACTCCTTTGACAGAGCTGGCACTGTATCAGCTAGCACATATGCATATTGAGCATTACTATGTTTAGAGACAGGACTACAGGGACAGATGAATTACAGAAAATGACTGGAGAAGATGATGGCAAAAAGATTCAGAGTAAGGCTTGGTAGTATCTGCCCATCCACCCTTCCCTTACACACCAGATGGCCATGGAAAGACAACAGTTATCTGTCCTTAAAAGTCAGTGATCACAAAGAAAGGACTTGGTGATTAACTCTCAGGTCCCTACCCATCGGAGAGATGGCTGGGTGCCAGCAAAAGGAACTGTGGCGAGTCAGAGGACTGTACAGACTCCATTTGTATCCTAATCATTCAGAGATCTCTTCCTTCCACCCCAGTGCCTCTGAGGGGTCTAAGCAATTGTGGTCCCCAACTGCAACACTGAAACCCTTTCTCAGTTGATATTCTTACACAGCGAGCTTATGTTAAAAGGATCTACAGCTGGTTCTAACTGTATCAAATCATACACTGGCAAAAATGAGGAACCATTAGGAGATTTGCAATTTATCCTAGTTAAGTAGCTAAGAATCTGTAAGTGAAGTCTGAGTTTAATCTTGAATCTCCAGTTTTAAAATTAATGCTCCAAAAGCAGAGGTAGTTTCAACAAAGAATGTGACTTTTTTTTTTAAAGTCATAAGGGTCATATAATGTAAGTATTTGTTTAACCTCAATAAGGTTGTTACCACTACTTAGCACTTTGAACAGCATTACTTCAATCCTCATGATGATCATTATTCAGCAACATGTTTCCATATTAAGGCCTCCAACTTCCAAAAGACAGCTCAGGGGAAAAGGAATAGAAAAGCCTTCATATATGTAAAAAGATACGTATAAATTCTACATGTGCTCTTTCAGGAGACAAACAAATCCCTGCCTCCTGATCCTAGTTAGAACAAACATCCATACTAGCCTAGAAGATCACTCACATTAACTTACTCCATTTTAACAACTCCTGACTTGGAGTGGTATCACCCTTGTTCCTAACAGAAGAATTTTATCACTACACATGTACACAAACTTCCTTGACTATTTTCAATTTTCTGCAATTGCTGTATTTCCACAAGCACACACTGGCTTATGTCCACTACAAATATCTGGAGGTCATTTGAACAGGCCCATATTTACTTCAGCTACAGGTGAGATTCCAAGTCTTTAGCTGTTAAGACTGAAGAAGTGGGTGAATACTTCAGGTACTGCTAGAATGAAGTTACCAAAGGATTCCTCCTACCCCCACATTGAACAGACTAGACTTAAATACACCCTAAAGTTTAATTGAATTGTTTTTGAATCACACTGTATCACTGGAAGATGGAACAAAAACATTACTCTTGACATCCCGGTCCCCTGTTGATTTGAAGAGCTCATTTACCTTAAAACCAAATTTTTTCTGCTGTCCACTCTTCCAGGGAGAGGCCACCTCTTGAAGAGCTCAAATACTACAAAGAGGAAAGCTAACCTGAATTTAGAACAGGATTTTCTCCAAAGGATAAGGTAGCAACCAGAGTTTGGATCTCAATGAAGAATTTAACAGCTTCTCAAAAGATAGGGATAAATTAAGTTCTTTCCAGTACACTGAAGTCACTTGAGATCATTTAGCACTACTTGACTACCAAGGATCTATGCTTTCTGTAGTTGAAGTAACTTAGGCTCAGTAACAGAGGAGAGAAAACTTTTACTTCTTTGTAGGTGATTTGAACTCCCTGGGAGGCTTGAACTCTCCCTGGGAGATGGGACAAGAGAAGGAGTTCAGCTGTTTTACAATATGAAGAGCAGAAAACCATGTTTTTCAACATAGAATGTATGCATTCTTTAGTTATAAATTTGAGGCGAGTCTGGAAATTAAACATACTCCACTGTAAAATTAAGTATTTCTGTACATATTAAATTTCGTTATTACATTATTACTCACCAGACAAAGTATTTCAATTTAATAAGCTTAGGAGTCATTTACCAGCCCAACTGCATACTTACATGGCCTGAAAACACACCTTACTGTGCCAACTATGCAAGCTTCACAAAATTTCTAAAACCAAAAGTTCTAGCTCTGGGACATTTGATTTTAACAAACCTTGGGAATTCAATTTAAAGTAATTTTTGGTTCTACAGTAACACACGCTTAATTTACAAGGGCTACTCAAACCCAGTAATATTAATTACAATGGTCACTGTGCACTGAGCACTTTGGGAGCATACAATCACCTTGGAACCTGGAAGTCCATATTTTGATTCAGGTAAGTACCCCTAATACAAGTATGATGAAAACGTTCTCGAAAAAAACCTGCTAGGCAAGCTATGATGCAAGAGTAAACTAATTAAAAGCTGAAAAGAGAGAATTGGGAAAACAACACACAACGTTCACATTTTTAAGGATTTGGAGCCATCAGAAGTCTCAGCCTCTGGATCAATGTCACTGTTGTGCACCACTGAAGAATTTCAACGAGGCTCTGTGTTGACTGTGCTTCAAGCACATCTGATTTCTGACACTAAGCAGTTAAAGTAACCTTGAAGCTCTACAAAATAGGACATGACAGTTAAGCCACAAGCACCTGTCATATGCATTTTAAGATCCTATTTAAGATCTTTCATACTACTTGCACATCATAACACTACTCCATATCACTTACTTTAACCTATTGCAATCTAAAAACCCTTACAGCAAACATCTTTAAAAAAGGGCAAGTTATAACACACTAGCAGAAACAAGGTTGCCCAGCATTAGCTGAAGTTCAGAGAACTTTTACTACAGTAATTTTGTTCAAATACTGCAAAGATGACAAAGTTCTCCTACTCTTGTTATTGTGCATTAGTCAAGAAGACAGGCCAAAGCACACAGTCATCAATGCAAAGCAGAACTGAAAGCTGAGAGTTAAAATATACCTACACAAAGAAAAAAAGCAGCCCCATACAGTATCAATAGCTTAACCTCAACACTTGGAATCTGCAAAACCCTTTCCCAGAAGGGCAATACTTTTACAGGGCTTAAATTGCTCAACCTCTGCCCCTAAAGACTATTAAATTCTGTATTTACAAAAGCTGTAACTGTATTTGGTGGCCCAAGCAACCATAAATGGAATTTTTGAGTTCTGACAAACTAGTCTACCTCTTGCATGAGAAAGAGACCACACTGGCTAAGGGACTTCTAATTTTACTATTCAGGCTGGGCTGAGGGAAGGCAGTTTGCTCAGCAGGAAGGTAGAAGTAATAGTAAATGTGGTACTATTGCAGCCTCCTGGGTAAGGACAAGGGGGAAGGAGAAGAGCCTCAAGACCTCCCCAGGCAGTAGTGCATCCAGAAGGGACACACTGAGCCAGGCCTCAGTTCTGATGAAGACCTGAGGATCCACCTGAGTGTGAGACCTACCATTCCTCCTTCCCCCTTACACCGACATGCACAGCATCTTTTCCTGCAGCACTGAGGCATCGTGTCCTTTTGAAAATAAAGTAAAAGCTAAATAATTTACAGATATAGTTACATACAAAAAGATCTGCATGTAAAATTTCAACACTTGATAGTTCTGATGGAGGTAGTGCAATGATGCCCAGAACAGCAGGCTACTGCAAATACAGAAAGTTAAACATTTTCAACAGGTCTCTAAAATGTAACTCAACATTTCATCCCACTGAACTACAAAAAGAAAGACCCATCTTTGTGCTGGATTTCACATTCAAACATTCTACTGACATGAGCTGAAGGCCTCATTTTTGCAACCCCCAAGATACCAAGACATGTCCCTTCACCCTTCTTCAGAGGAAAAGAGACATTAAGGATTTACACCTACAGAAGAAGAACTGCAAAGAAGCACTAAGGATGTCTGCTTCCAACTGTTCTACAATAGTCATTGTCCTTCACAACTCAAACTCTTCTCACTTGGCAACTGAGCCACAAAGACAAGCCTCAACTTATACATACATGGGGCCTTGCTACAACTTGTTCACTCAAAATAATGAGTTGTCAAATTGGCAATATGATCAGTGACGGAAAAAAAGCCATTTTTAAAGTCCAGGCTTCCTTCGGTGATACTGTAAAATAATTGATGTGAATGTTAATGATGTTTTCAAATTAAAACCAGAGGGTGTTTCCCTACTGCAGGAGAAACAAGTTTGATAGTCTAAATATATCCTTTGCCAAATCATCATACATACCTTGCACTAATTAAGTAGAATTCAATTAAATACAAGTTCAGTTCAGATGAGTTCACTCATTTTTTTGTGGAGCTGGAAGCAATGGTCCTATGTCAAAGAGAAATTTGTTCCAATAGCTGCAAAAAAGCTAAATCTTCTCCTCTTCCAGTTCCTGAAATATTCTGCATTTTTTCTTCCTCTATCATTACTCTTTATAATTCCCAGAAGAAAGGATTTTTGGATCAAAAAAATAAACTGCTAAGATTAGCTCTTAGATGGTTTGGTTACACTTAAAATAGTTGTTGAAATTATGTTTTAATTTCTATTACTTAATTGGGGTTTGTATCTAATTTGAGCACTTGAGTGCTTAGTCACTTTGGTTGAAGTTTCCAAGGTTGCCACAGGAATAATTGAGTTATCAGCACACAGAACTCCTGTTTTGGCTGCTCAGGACGTAGTGGGAGCCAGCAGAAACAGTTGCAACTCAAGAACTGAGGATGTACTTGGTATTTTCTCAAACCTATATGAAGGCAGTTAAAAAAAGGAAGCACTATTAAGCAAATGTCTGCACTGATAGTCATTTCAAAGATCACTGAATGAACCAAGTTAATTTTTTTTTAATTACTGCAAGTTCAAGATGCTTAAAAAAAAGGCTGTTAGGCAGATGAAGTGTGTCATACCAGTATTGCAACTTTAAAAAACCAACTAGTGGAAAGCTACCAAAGCTTGTTTCACACAGGGTGCTGCAGCTGAGCCAAGCTCTTCACATTTTTGCAGTTTTACTTTAAAAGTCAAAGTACCAGTTTAGCCACTACAGGTTTGTCAAAAACACACTGTCAGCAAGATACATGTTTTGACATAGCAAAATCAAGCTTAAACCAGCTTGAATAACAGAGACCTATCTACTACTTATCCTGTTGATGACTTGTACTAGAAATTGTATTTCATCTCTGATTACCTTCCACTGCAGTTGAGAGTTAAGAACTCCTGCTCAGGAGTTGCATTTTGTTCTCCATCACTTCATTATTACAACAGATCTAATCTACAAGGCACCACCTTCTTTGCCAGCTAATGCTAATATTTACTTGAACCATTTAATTGCATATTTAAACCCGACAGGTGATGCCTGATCAAAGTATTTTCCTCAAAGACAGAGACACAACGCAGCAGATGTGTTCCTGTGGCAAAGCAACCTCAAAAATCTATGGTGGGATCTCCAACCCTCGGAACAGCGCACAGAACCCGTAACCATGACAACAGTGAGTCACCTCAAAGGGCAGCAACACCTCCTGGTACCAAAACAACACAAGTCCTAACTTCATTCTGTATTACCCAAATACAACCGGTATTTTTCACTCCAAACTTTAGATCCTGATCACTGAAGACACAATTTGAAACCAGCTCCTTCTGCTGCACATACATAATGACTCAGATTAGGGAATTAATCAAGAACCAAGAAAACCAGACTCCAAGACCTAAAGAAAAGCATGCTAACACAATACATTTTTTGGTCTCTGCTTGCATAGAAAAGTGTACAACTCCAAACACCTAGATACGAAGAAACTACCAAAACTTCAAAGAATCTGAGTTTTGTGTACTGCCAATTTTAAATAAACCTGTCTGAAAGTCATTATATTAACTTCTGCCATAAAGAACTGTACTTCATTTAGGAAAATTTTTTAATCCTTTGCTTCAAAATACACAGTAAAACCCTCAATCCAACCTTCAACATGGTTTCCCATGGTAAGTTTCAGAAGAAGCTCTCAGAGCATGGATTGGACAGGAGCATTCTGTGCTGGGTTAGGAACTGGTTGGATGGACGAGATCAGAGAGTGTTGGTAAATGGTGCCACATCCAGCTGGCAGCCAGTCACCAGTGGAGTCCCACAGGGGTCAGTGTTAGACCTGGCACTGTTCAACATCTTTATTGATGATATGGATGAGGGAATTGAACCCATCATTAGCAAGTTTGCAGATGATACTAAGCTGAGGGCAAATGTTGAACTACCAGAGGGTAGGAGGGCCCTTCAGAGGGACCTTGACAGGTTGGAGGGATGGGTAGACTCCAACAGTATGAGATTAAACAAGCCTAAGTGCCGGGTTCTTCACTTTGGGCATAATCCCATGCATCGCTATCGGCTGGGGGACAAGTGGCTGGAGAGTGGTGAAATGGAGAGGGACTTAGGAGTAATGGCTGACAGGAAACTTAATGTGAGCCAGCAGTGTGCCCAGGTGGCTNGGGTTCAAACCCTGTAAGGGCATTCACTTAGCAGGTGGACTCAATGATCCTTGTGGGTTACTTCCAATGTGGGTTACTTCCAACTCAGAATATTCTGTGACTACTTGATTCCTGGTAAATTCCCATATGGATTCCAGAAATACTCAAACCCCACACCAGTGGCATGCCCACCATCACTGAGCATCCTTCCTGTCACTCTCCACCTTCCACCATACTAAAGAACTCCCACTGATTTTAAAAACTTCTTGACACTGTCCATTCCCAGATAATTCTTCTAAATTGAGAAGACCCCTCTTGTGTTTTGCAAACATAAACCATTCTTATTTCAAAATGGAAATTCCCTTCTACACATATACACAAGTATTTACCATTATAATTTTTGCAAGAAAGGCTCATTTCCTATAAGGATTGCAGCTGCATTTGTTTTAAGCCAATTTTATTCTTTCACCTCAAATCCCCAGCAGCCCTTTACACTAAAGTAGTACTACAGATACAAGTTTGAAGCAAGTTATTTTCTCGAATATGTTTATATACCTCATTGAATTCAAAAAGTCTTTCTGAACTTCAAAAACCCCACAAAAGATGAGTCTTCTGCACTAATCCATCTTAAACCTAGTACCTCCTTATCTTCTTCCTGTGTGTGTTGATCTCGCAGGAAGCTTCTTGGGTGGAGACTTGAGAGAGTTTTGAAAAGCCTCTGAGCTGTATTTGAATTACTCTTTTGATTTTCTTTCCCATGCCCATTTCTACTGTCCAAAGAAACAGACCTAAGCCAGAATATACCTCCAGAGAAAAACCTCAGCCCTGGCACATCTTCATCCCTTTGGAGCTGAAGAGATCACACACCCCACTCAGCAGAGCAATTAAATGCAACTCTTAATGTATTTTAGTTACCCTTATTGACATAATCAAAGCAGATTAAGAAACTTTTCCATAACTAAGATAGGCAAGGCAGCTGAGCGACCAGACTTCAGTCCAAGGAGGCCCATAACAGCAGCATGACACAACTCGTCTTGGAAGCTACACCTTATCCCAAAAGAGTTAAGTTACTCAAAACCATGCTATGACATAGCACTTGGCAAAAAAATGCCAAGATATAGTCTGTATTAAAAGCCTTAACAGTAACCAACTTGCATTGCCTACAAAAAATTAACTAAGCTTTGAACGAACCTTGATTACTTACTCCAATAAAGCATGTAGAAAAACAAAGTCAAGAAGAGAATAATTGTTTCTTAAATACTCTTGAACATTCACCCAGTGGTTCCAGTCTCATGTACTTAACAGCACTGGCATGTTTACCTCAAGGTTTGTGTGCCACACTTATGCCATGTACCTCCAGCTAAATCATCATTTATGAGTTCTGCCAGACAGTGCAGCAACACTGAGACCCCCATATAGAGAAGAGACCTAGTCAACATACAAAACTGCACAAAGACGCAGGTGCCATTTATAGACAATGCATCTGAATACTGGTTAACAGGGGGATGGGGAAATAAGCCCCAAAGAGTACATTATATTAACACATTTCACTAGTTAAAGCTGAGTGACATCAACCACACATGGGAAGACTCGAATATTCATGAACTTGATTGAAATGATATCATGGGCACATTTATAGAAAAGCACAAGGTCACACTATCAAACTGCATCACGAGGAATTCATCAGTTGGAAGGGTCAGAGCAGGACAAGAAAAACAAGTGACTGCAGTCACCAACACAACACAGCCGTAAAAGGAGAAAGAATAACAGCAAACAAAAAAATTGCAGTGTATTAGGAAAGGAGACAGATATCTGAAATGTTCACAGGCTGCTTCTGCAGAACCTGTGCTAGCACAGGCGAAGGGACAATCAGCAATAATTTGCTCTAAACATGCACACTGTAGAGGGATCAACTGCAAGGCAGAGCTAAAAAACCAGCTCCAGAGAACAGACACACTTAAGCACAAGTGATATGATCAGCCATGAATGTACTTAAGAAATCATTCACAATCTTATTCTTCATGGCAGTTTTCTAACATAAACCAACCATGTTGGGAATAAACAATAAAATCCAATTCCAAATAAAACCCATATTAGTTGGTGCTCACATGCTAATCTTAAAAACAAAACACAGCAACTCCTGCTTTATTCACTTGCCTTCTGCAGTACATTGAAGCCTGGGAACCTGTGTAATCTCTTTCATCAAGAGACTTCAGCTTGGCTATACATCTGACAGCCATTACTTCTTAGAAATTGATGTTTCTACAGTATTTAAGCCTAACCAAAAGGTTGAGGAATAGAAACTAGGAGGGTGGAGAGCGTTACACAAGAACAAATTTACCATAAATCTCAGAATATATTTAACTAGATCACACAAAAAATATTTTGACCACAAGCTGGCCAGTGAAGGGTGAAAGGAGCCTTACTCTGTACACAAAGCCTTTGCAGATGAAGGAAAAAAATCCAAGTAGGTATGAGTCACATTAAAGAATTTAAAATTGACTGATCTGAAGTTGATGCGTAGAAGGGGAAGGAGCTTTAATGCAGAGGGAGTTAAGAGCAGTGCTCATAGTTCTATAAACTAAGAGTTCCACTGAGGTTTGTTCTTACAGATTAGAGGTTATTACAAATACAACTGTTCACTAAAAATGCATTTCAACATCCTGCCCCTCCTCTTCATTTCCTTCTCTGTAATCCCTTGGTTTACCCTTTCCAAGCATGAACTTCAAGGACCATATATATATCTGCTGTAAATCAAAGGTATAACTACTAATATGGACCTCAAACTATATTATCATTACCAAGCTGGACTTGACTCTCACTCTGAATATAAATCAAATGATTCCTCATGGAAGGCACAATTAAATCTGTTTCATAATAAGGGAAGGACTTTTACCACAACAGAAGAAAACCACCCCAGCATGACAGCAGCTAAAGCAGCCAAACAGGACTGCTTGCAATGTCTCCTCTAAGATATCAAAGTAAAAGAATGTTATTTTGTTTTTGTTCTTTTAAATAAACAAGAGAAGAAATTCAAAGTGTCCCAAACCTGTCACTTGTTACACTCTGCAGACAATATGTTGTAGCACTTGTCTGAATCTCTTTCCTATTTAGGTCACAGTTCCTCCTACTCCCACAAGTCACTGTAGGACAGAGAACCACCTCGCATTGCCATTATTAGTTACAGGGAATGCAGCAGTACATTGATTTTTGGTTTGTATGACTGGCAGTTGGTTTCATCACTACTCAGGAGAGCAAGAGTCTGAACTGAAGTTATTTCACAGGTTCATGAGGAGCTCCCAAAGTAGAAGATTCAACCCATCGGTAGATTCATACTTGAAGAAAAAAAATAGGATTTATGCTTTAAAAGACATTTGAAACCAAAGGCCATCTCAAGAACATCAGCTTTACAAATAGTGCTGCTCAGGGAAATAATAATTGGAAGAGACAGGCATTGAGAGCTATTCATAGACCTAGAGCATACACTGAAAAGGTTGCAGAGGACATTCCCTCCTTCCCCCCTCAGTGCTGGCATTGCCTCCTGAAGTACACCAGCATGCTTTTTTTAACCCATAGCTTTAAGGCACTAACTTCTCATCTATCAAAGGGGTAAAGAAAAAAAAAATATCACCCAAATTTTGCTTGAGAACAGACCTTCTGGGTAGTTTTCACCCTTTGGCCATCATCACCTATCTGCTGACTGGCTGTACATCCTACTCATGGAACTTCTCATGGCTCTCCAGAGACCTTTGTATTTTTTGAGAATATGTACTAAGACAGAAAAAGCCAGACCCATTCTAAGTGGATTACCATTCAATGCTGTAATATTCAAGACTCAGAACTCCTGTCAATGATTGCAGAAACAGATTTACTAGAAAAATACAAGTACAAGCCATAAAAAACGCTGTTTCAGGAAGTGCTGATCACATTTCAGTAAAGAAGATCCCACTTGAGCCGGTTTGGACAGGGGAAAGACAGTCCTTTTGTTACAGAAATTCTGGGAGCAAATAGTGGACAGGGATGCTGATGGAGATCATGTGGCTTCACAAATGCTGAACACTCTCAGGCCTGGCCCTCAAACGTCCCATGGCTACAACTGAGCCATCCAGCAAGTGTCAGGGTCACTGATCCCAAGCCTACCTAGTCAGGGAACGTTTTGTGTAAAGCAGCTCCTACAGCAGCCCAAAAAACCTACCCCAGCTCAGAGTACATACAAACTAACTGCAGGTACTACCCAACTGTTGGTCTTGCCACTGCAGACAGTAGGATCGCAGGATTCAATTCTTCTGGAATGTTTTGGTAGAATATTTCTTACTTCCTTAATAAAAATGGAGCAGGACTTGGCAATGCTCAGCACTGGGAAGGACAGCTGGTTTTCTGGACACTTATTCTCTACAGGGGAATCTAAACAGGATTCTGACACCAGACCAAAGAACTTAAAAAATCTCTAAATGGAAAGCAGCAAAGCAAGGCAGAGCTGCAAAGAGAACTCTGAGCAAAGCCAAAAGGGACTCTCACAACAGTAATGCACATCAAGCAGAACCTGAAGAGTGGCAAGCTGTGTAAACTACTTAATTCTGCACATGTCCTGGTCTCACAGAGTAATATAAAAAGAATTACTCCTGCTTCCAACATTCAGTTCTGTTGTCTTCCCTCCAAAAGAGCTTACAGCAGGAAGTTATAGTCCACAACATCCTTACAAAGCATAAGTACATGCAGGCACACACAGACCCACTAAAATGGGGAAAGAAGCTGGCAACACAGGAAAAAAGTTTTTAGATCATGTGGAATTAGTCAGCAGGCATCATAGCAGCATGCCAATTCCTAATAAACACAGGCATTTTGTAAGGATGTTTAACTGCCATTTGACAAAAATGTTGACTCCCAGTAGAATAGTTCCACACTTCAGGTTTGTACCATGTTAGATTCATCCTAGAAGAAAAAGCTTTATGTGCCAACAGAAAGGTTTCCCTTCCCAAGGCCTGCTGCCGAAGGAGCTTTTCATGCTAAAGTATCTATTTTTTTTAGATCACAGCTGGGTAGAACAGCATCCAAATTCAACAGTAACAGAGGCAGATACTAGAGGTTCTCCAAACCCTTTGTCAAGCCATCAGAATAACCCCCTCAGGCAACAATATTCAAGGTAAGAAAAATAATCATCTGTCTTTGAAAAATAACTAGGTCAAGAAAATGCTTTGCTGTGGTTTGGAAAAACCCACAAGGCCACCTCTTAACAAACTTCATGACCTGTACAGCTCTGATTTGGAATCTAGTTATCAGTTATGTTTTAGCATGGAAAACTTAAATCTGTTCTTGACAGAAAGATCATGAAGGACCAAAATTGGAAAAAATCTCCCTAAGACTGCTCAACCTAAAAAGCTATTTCTGACAAATTAAGGACTCCATCAATTAGCAATTAGAGGTATAAGTAAAGGACCTTTTTCATAATAAGGGGAGAATTATACAGTATCTGTATTACCCATGATCAGACGTATCTAAAATGGAGCCCTAGGTGGACAGTAACCCCCAAATCCCTTCTCCCCTATTCTTTAAGATACCTAGGTAATTTATCTTGCTAGTGACAGGAAGAGGTAATATAAAATCCAGGACTTGCATTATCTCCAACAACTTGACATGCTCCAGATTCATCCTCAGGTATTTACACCGACATCAGAGTGAAACAAGCCTCAGATAACTGGACCTGCTCATTAAAACAGGGCTGGAAAAATTAAAAGCCAAGTTCAAATTCAAGGCTGAATGTTTTGGGACAGGACCTGATGATCCTGCCTGAGGGATCTGTCATCAATACTTGCTCCCCTAAGCCTAAGATTGCACAAGCCCAAGATGCGCACTGTAGCTCTTAGGAAAAGCTTTCCTGGTGTAAGACACCTCTTTTGAAAAGCCTTCCTTCTCAAGATGGCTGTTCCTTGAAAAAGCTACAAAGAACAAAAACAGCTCTGGGGTCAAAAAGCCATCAGTAACAGAAGGAAATTCCCTAGTTTAAACCATCCACAGAGCTATCCAAGACACCACCTGATGCACTGAAATACACAGTGTAGATTTTGAAGATCACTCATGTTCAGTAGACACAGCAAATGCTATGGGCAGGATTCTCCCATTGATAGAAACTGAGGTCTGATGATTAGGCACACCAGGCTACTCTTAAAAGAAGCCAAATACTGGGAACTGGAAACTTTTGGCTTACTGAGCAATTATTTGTAGCACTTAGAACTAAGTTAAGCTACATAGTCTTTTATGTATCAAGGATCCTTCCTCTGCTCATCTAAATCTATACCTCTAGTGCTACATGCACAGAAATAAAGGCAGAATACATCACTTGTCTCCCCAGCCAGAATATTTTTAGCAGAATAATCTCTGCTACCCTAGAATACACTCACAAGAACTACATGAACAAAAAGAGCCCATGAGAGCAATTCATATTGCTTTTGTACCATGATACAAAAAGTTGGCATTTAAAGGCTTCATGTATTAGATCAAACTATAAACTGGGTAAAAGCGTTTCTCTAAAGCATCCCACTAAAAAGAAAAATACCTGTCAGATGCTAAAGCTTAGCAGGACACTAATTACCCGTGATTCATTAGCCATCCCACAAGTCTGCGATTGCTTCCTCATATGGAAAGTTCTTAAGCACTGTCATATTCCAAAGCCTGGCAGTCAGAAGATGACTCATTTACTTTGAGACAAATCATTATGACCAAAATATAATGCTTGTTTCATACAGACATTGTGATCACCATTGTATTTGAAAGATGAAAACAAGGAAAAGGAATTCAGCTTCTCTTCCTCTGAGTCCTCCTCACACAAAACTCAAACCACAGGGGTGGCAAGGGGAGGGCAGTAAGGAAGGGAAAACAAATACTGAAACAGTTTCCATAACCAAACTCTCCATAATTTCAAAACAGACAATATGTACAACACTAATTTGCTGCAGGGTGACCACAGGAAACCCCAGCTCAGAGAAGATAACTGAAGTGATGGAGGTGGACTTCTAACTCAGAACAAGATACGGTTTAACACAGTGACTTTTTCTTTTGCCCACAGAACTTGGAAAAATTTAATTCAAGTTCCCGATAAGCACTTTATTGACTGAGGCAGGGGTAGTCTCAATCTCAATTACACCCCAGATTCAAAAACACTTGGGAGGAAGCTGACAAGTAGTTTCAACATCTCATTTCATTTTTAACTAAGGATGCCCTTTTCCCCAGCTGTATTCAACTGCAGAACTATCAAAACTAACATTCAAGCAAGTGACATAGCAAATGTTAATGCAATCAGAGATGCTTCTACTCGAGAAAAAACCACCACTTTTCTCTAAAGGAAAAGAAGAAATACTGAAAGCCTTGAAATCCAGGCACCCTTCCCAGTTTAATTTGTTGGGACTTCAACGACCATCATCAAGCAAAGAGAATTCAAACTCATCCACCCCGTCTGCTTGTGCGCAGCCTCCTACATCTCCCTTTTGCAGTAACTGCACTCTACAGCCAGCACTGCCCTGCCAGGAAGTCCCCACGACTTACACAATCCACCACATCTATTGCAAACATAAAGGTTCACACAGACTCCCTAAAGGAAAGTTAATTCCACAAGGCAGCATCTCTGACAATTAAACCCACAGCATTTTCCTCCCATTTTGAGCTGAGTTACGTGTTCCCTATATGCACTTGGAGGAAGTCCACAAGCTTTACATGGAAAGATCAGACAAGTCAATTTAGTAGCTACACACCACAACACCATCTGGGATCTCAACTACTACAAGATTGTCAAATTACATTCTAACTGTCCTGTCCTTCTTACAGACAGATGTTAGAAGATTTATACAATACTTGCCTCCCTCTGAAGGAAGGGTAGAATCTAATATTTCATTTTAGGAACCTAAACTGCTCTCACTTCAACAAAAATTCATCATGTTTAAGTCTCTGCACCTCCTCATCAGCAGTAAAACCTCCTAAGGTTTGTGCCATGCATGACTGACTTTTTTTTTAAGGGTCTTTGGTGGAGCAAAGGCTGTCCTTAGGTAGTGCTGCTGCACCCATTTCAGCTCTTCGTACAAGAGAGCTTCTGATTTCACCTGGAATTTATTTTAAGAAGTCACAACTTAGTCTGCTACGTTGCTTAGCTAGTTATTAAGCATAATATCCAGTTTTAAAAATAAAGATTTCCAAGCCCTTCCCACTAAAAAACTATCTGGGAAGGGATGGAAAATGAACATCAGTTTTGTAACACCACAGTGTTAATAGGAACTATGTAATTATAGATAAGCCTTTTAACTGATGTTAACAAAGTCACTCTTGAAATAGAAAAATTTAGAGACCTCCTACGTTACTTTCACACAACAGTTGTGCCGTTCATCTATTTAGGTTTAGAAGGATGAAAAAGCCATACAACTATGCCCAAAATGACAAAATCCAACTCAAAACTGATTGTCACATAGTAACATAACCCCCAGTGGAAAATACAGATTTCTGACAAGGTTAAAAAGCTGCCTTTAAGCTTAAGTCAACTACTTATGCCACAAATGCACACTCTAAAAATAGTTTCACACCTCCCTGAAAATACTACTGCTATTTAAGCAAGTTCCTGCTCAAACAATGGACACAGCAAGAGATAAGCACTAGATGCTACACATGATTAAGAAGTTCAGAAGAATGTTACACTGGTTTGTAACAGCGTAACATAGTGTTGGGTTCAGTGTTTTGTTTAGTTGGTTTGGGGTTTTTTAAACATATTTGGGGTTAATTCTACATACAGGCTTTTTGTTCTCATGCAATGGATGTTAAGGAATTTTTTTAGGTTTTTTAAGTGTGAAAAAAAGCAGTTATTTTTAACATAACTTCACCATCAGAAGTAGCAACTGTGTAACACTTCTCAAAGAAGAGTAAATAAAGCTTAAAATGACTGAAAAGCTGTACCGCTTTATACAAAATATTAATTTCATTAACCTATTTTACTGGAGTACTTTGAAGGGATTAAATTTAAGAGACTTAACTACTAGCAAAATGAAGTCTAAATGTTTGACTGGAAATGGAGATGTGGCTCAATACTTCAGCAGGTCTTACTCAAGTCTCCTCAAAGCTCTGCACGAAGCTCTCAAGTCTTTGACTTATTTTTTTAGGCCAAAGACCACTGCTCACATGTAATTCCCCTTACTCATGAAAAACATTCCAGGCAAAAAAGCACAATCATTAAATACTTCACAAAGCAGGTGTGACTGGACACAGGCTCCTAGGCTGGAGACATCCTACTTGATGTCTGCTATCCCTCCTCCCACTCCTGCAGAAGTTGCTTTCAAATAGAGACTGAAAGAGCTCATATGTTTTCATTAACTAGAGGAGCAGGAAGCTTAAAGTTCTACTTTCACAAAATATTACCATGACAGTAGGAAAAAGATAAAATCCATGGTACTATCTAAAGGGAGTCTGAAAGAGTGTTACAAGCTTAAGCAAAACTGCCCTTCCTCCCCACAAAAGGCTCTTTATCTGCTAAGGAAACCACATCTCTGGAGGCATTTAAAAGGCCACACTGGACCAAATACTAAAAAAATACATGTTGTGGGAAGTAATCATGCATCTGTGATCAACAGAGAATAAGACAGGATAATTTAAGGCACCTCACCCATGATTTCCACAGATTGATAGCACCAACTTCAACTCATCCTGCTGTACATCATTTTTCATTTAATTGGAGGATATGGGAGGTTTAATCACACTGAATAGTAGATGCATATTGCTCAATTCAGAGAAGCAGATTTAACATACAGGTCAAGTGAAAATACTTGGGGACATACTAGACAACTGTTACCCAGAGCTCAGGACTGTCTGCTGTTTCACCATGACACTGGTGCTGGCACTGCCACTGGCCGTCATAAGTCTGCTCAAGCCTCTTTTGTAAATGTCCCTGAAATAAACATCTCAAGAAATCACTCCAATCTCCCACGTACCTGTTCCTCTCCAAAGAATTTCTTCCTGATCTTGGCAATTCTCTGGCTTAACAATGAACAAACAAAATGGCTTGACCAACCTCTAGCAGACTGCAGCTGACGTTTATTCCATTGTTCAAAATCCTGCAGGCATAGCAGTAGTTCACTTTCATCCTGCTGAAGCTTAGAAAACCAACAAGTATCTTACTGTATTTCCTTCCATTCACACACCTGTCCTCCAAGACATAAGCTTAACCCTTAAAGAAAAAACACACTTTGACATCTTTACCTTCTTACATGTAGTGGTAAACTGCACAGGCAAACAGCATTATTTTCCTTTCCAAAGAAGACTTAAACCACTGATTTACTTAGCTGGACAATTTTGATACAATCTTGATATTTAAAATACAAATTATATTACCTTTCACTTTCGAGTTCATTGTCACTTACAGAAATTGCTAACATGGGAAGAAAAAAAGATACAGAACTGTTTTGCAAAGCAAAGGTAGATCAGGATTAATCCTATTTTATTATGTTAAGTTCAAGGCTCCCCTGGGAAGGGGTATTACATTTTCAAACACAAACTAAAATTCTGTCCGTGGCCCAAATGCTTCATTCATAGCTGCTCGTTTTGGTCCTTACTCTCCTGCAACAGGAAACTGCTAGTGTTGCATATTTATATTTGCTACCACTTTATTGATCCCAATCAACCCCAGCCCAATCCTTCACTATGTATTACTCATCTGTATTGTATTTTCCACAAACCATATTCCAAAAGCCAAGGGCAACAAGGGTGCCCTGCAGCAGAAGATTCCCCACACACAGTGCAAGGACGTCCACCATCTATTTTATCTGAGAAGCAACGCTGCACCCTCAATGCACCACTGAACTGCAACACATCACACAGGAAAAAAAACCTATCAGACCTATATCCTGACCAAGGGATGCTGTAGTACATCCTGTGAGTGTACCACAAGAGCTTAAGTGATTAAGACCTGCAATCATATTAAATATCTTCCCCAAACCACACCACGCAGGTGTGCAGGGCAGAGAACAGCCTTTGCTGACTCGGCTGTATCCACAAGCAGAAATTCCATCTACCCCAAATAACCTGTTTGTTCCCGTTTTGACAGGAGGTTACCAGCTTTACATAAGCATCTCAAACTATTTAAAGCAACATGGTTACTATTTACAGAACACAATCTGAATGAACTTTATGAGCCAGTACTTAACCTACTTTAGCCAGAGCAGCCCTGACTCACAGGGAGCTTTGTAAGGGACTCCACTTCTTTATCTTGCACATGCTAAAACAGCTGCCTGGGAGAAAGCCCAACACTAGAGAGGATCTACTTCACTGCACCATTTCACATTTATGAAAACTGCCTTTTCCACGTCCATTCCTGGGTTCTATTTACAGCAGTAACACTGATTGGGAACAAAGTGAACAAATTTACTGTAACTATGCGCCCTAAGAAGGTATAACCCAATCTTCTGGGCAACCGTACATAATTCTAGGAATCAAGGAGAATAATCAAGCAAAATAAGCTCAGAAGTCAACTTAGCCATACTGTGACCTCACTAATTTATAAACCTTTCTGCATACTGACCATTATGGTAACCTCAAAGGATAAAAAACCCAAATCAATGCCTGATAGTTCTCAGATGGTTGTCCCCCAGTCTTGTTACCTTGGTTTAGATACTTAGATAAAATCATTAGTACTACAGCTCACCCTTTTATCTTTTCACTATGGCTTCTACAAACTGGCCCACACAAAGAAAAACTCCAGTAAATGGATGCAGAGATTCCAGAGGAGAGATCAGGAGTTACACCAAGACAGTCCCTGCAGGAAAAGCAGTGGTCATCTGACCCAGGCTGCAGCACAGCTGGTGTGTTCTGTCCTTTATTTATTAAGCACTGCTGCTTCAACACACCCTTTCCTTGAGGGAAAACACCCACCCCCAACATTCAGCCCTAATTCATGTACACTTTTAAAGTGCCATGGAAATCAATATCAACTAGTCCCTCTTTGTTCTCATATGTAAGTGGTGTTAATTTTGTTGGTTTGGTCAAAAGTTGACCTCTTTCACTCATGTCTTCACTCCCTGTAAGAAACCCTCCTTAATCAACAGAGCCATTACATCACTGTGACCTGCAGCATAAAGTCAATAATCATAAAGCAGAGACAATTTTAACTCAATTTGCCTTAAAGACCAAAATTATACAAGTGTTTTGCCAATTCAATACCTTAAACTCCAATAAGATAAATCAAGCAACTAGGTATTTGAAAGTGATGATGAACTGATTACAGAAATTAAACTATCTGTAAAGGTCCAAGATATGGCACTAGAAAAGCAGACTATCAACAGAAAATAGCTCTATCAGTAGTTGTCAGAACTCAAACCACTGATGCACACTCTGAAGCCCCCAGGATGCAGAGTGGCAGGAGCCAGACCGTGCTGGAGGAAGTATCATATTGCACATTCATTGTTCCTGCATCCCTCAGAGCAGCTGCTCTGCTCGGGCAGGGTGCCAGCCACAGCTTCGGCCTGACCTGCTGTGCCACTCAGGATCCCTCTCAGTACCAGGAAAATCCACTACTACAAAATCCAGGCGACTTTGAAGCATTTCTAAGAAGAGAAGCACCTTGTGCTGGGAAATCAGTTTCAGTCCCTGAGTTCTTTCACTGTTTACAGACTCTTATTAACTCTTGTGTTGTTTTATCTAGTCTAACATTAATTAAGGCATGAAATACCACAGCACTGAATAGTTGAAACTACTTATGTGGATAAGACCAGGTATTTTGAATGTATTAACCATTTAGACAGACCAAAGACCACTTCAGAGAACATATTTTGGAATTTTTAAGTCTGATACTGGGATTTTTTATTATTTTTTTGGAACCTCATGCTACCACATTGGAGGAGGAGTAGCACAAGAATGTTGAACACCAGAAAGACTTCAAACTACAGCGTGGTTTGATCTGAAACAGAATTAAATCTCACTGTCACAGTAAAACTTGCTTACACACTGAAAAACATGTGCAACCTCTTGGCTGCTCTTTACTTGTCACACCTCAGGATCAACTGACATAATTCATGAAGCAGAACATTGGAAAAACCTCTGCAGTTTCCACTTCAGTAAAGAAACATTTCTGTCCTTGTACTGCAGTTACCAGGCTAAACACCACCTTTGCTCACTCTGTGGCAGCCTTTGAGATGGAGCACATTAGCAGGAGACTCTTTGCCACACACAATCGTCTTCAAATTCCAGGGTGCTGGGACGCCTGCTGCCATGAAGGAAGGACAACACAACTCACTGGAGCAGAGTCTTATTTGGGTGATCATGAACAAACACTCAGCAGGGTCACAACTGTGTTCTGCTGCTCTACAATTCATACAGCTCTTCTTGCTCCCGTAACTGAATAGAGAAAGTAATTTTGAGCCCTTAGGGGCTGAAACCAGCTATCACATTTTGTTATCTTTTAATACAGTGTTTCCCACTTGTTTTTACAGCTGTCTTCGTATCCTAGAAGGTCTGATGTTCCACAAATTTGTATTTTCAGCTTCTAGTCCAGAAAAAGACCCCTCCAGAACTTAGCACTATGTGAGAGCTAAGCAGTGGTGTACAGCAGCCTGCCTGATCATTTCAGTCTATTGCCACCTACATGAATCACTCACTTGACTGGACATTAACGTAGCATTTTCCATGAGAACTGAAGATACATGGCATATTCCTTCCCAAGAGGGCATGAAAACCTAAAATAGAGTGGGAGTGCAGGGAAACAGGGCGGTCTGTGGAAGAATCAAACAAAATCCAAGTACACAGAAATAAACAGCTAGTGGTATTAAGAGCTGCCTAATTTCTTTCCTTCCTTTAAATGAGGGCATGAATTGGAACATTGAAGAAGCAAGACTGGAAGGAGCAAGCCACGAACAAGTAGAGAAATTAAGGACAGGCAGGGGTAGATTATTAATCTGAGTTCTCACCCATGAATTCTCAGTTTAAAAAGCAATGACAAAGGAAACTTGGCTTTCAGAATTAGATACTAACTTTCTCACACTAGGATTTAGCAAATTAATAGAGACTGAAGCAACAATCACCAAGTACATTTTCAGAACTCAGTTAGCAAAAAAAAAACCCAGTACAGTAATGCAAAAAAATCTCAAACAAAAAATAACCAACACCAAAACAAAAAATAAGAAAATAAAAGGCATCAAACCAAAAAATACCTTTCATCCTCTTCTGCCTCTAAAGCTTCATCCAACCACAGCTATTCAAGATCTTCATTCAGATAATAGTCCTTGCTTCAGGTTAAAAGTAAATAAATCATTTAGTTTTGATAAATATTGATTTGAGAGAATTCCTTGCTGAGAAGCCTTGAGCAACTTCAGCAGGTGTTTCACTGTCAACCTGTCAGGACTCCAGAGCATTGGCAGAGAAGTCTGCAGCCCCAAAACTTATCTTCACATGAGCTGTGGCTCCAATGCACGACCACAATATAAAGCAAGAACTCTCTCTTCCCCAGCACCTTTGTGTCTATCAGAAATCAGAGCTGACCCACGCTAAGTTCTCCAGCAGTAATATTATCTAACTGCTGACCTGGTTTGCAGCAACTATTTGAAAAAAGTTTAGCTTTTTAGGAAGATTTGAGAACATCAAGATACTTGCAGTAAAGCTTAGAACAAAAATCCTTAAATGTGTTTGTTTTCAACAGAGGTCTTTCATAAATTGACTTACAAGTGAATTTGAAATCACAGAAAAAGTAATTTTGGAAACAATAAGAAGCCATCAGGATACATGAAAGAAAGGTCTTACTGAACTTCCCCTAATGGTAGTCCTGATCTTCACTGAGCTAAATGCAGATATAGGACGCATCCACATCTCCTTGTAAGACACTTCAAAACAAGCCTTCTGTAGTATTAGCTCAATATTTTGCACAGAAGTAATTTTGTTTTAGACCACAACAAAAGTTTCAAAGCATATACATCTGCCAGGATTTCAGGCATGGGTACAAGGTGAGATATAAAAAGTTCTAACAATATAATGAGTAAGTGGTCATCCTAGAACCCCCCAGCATTTCTTGTAAACTTCATACAATTTTTACTTCAGATGTTTTCAATACTGGTTTAGTTTTTAAACAGATCTTTTCATTAAGGTTTAGCATGTTTGGATACTGATGTATGCATTTCCAAACTATACTTATATATTTATTTAGGAAGACTAAGATCTGAGCAACAAAAACTATTTTGCCACTCTAAAATACTGCAAACACCTCCAGAGCTTGAAGAATGCAAGCATCAAGTCTAGCAAAAAAAAAAAAAGAGGCAGGTTCTGAATTCTAGATAAAAGAACCTACATTAGGCCACACAGGCAGTTGAAAGACAAACTCAATAATACTTCTGGTCTAGATTAGCAAACTAATCTCAGCAGTGATTAACACAGGTAAGAGCTGATTAGCTGACTAGTAAACTCACATCTTAACCAAAACTCAGAACAGTGCATAGTCATATACAGAACAGAACTGGTTACCCACCTCATCAATAAGCAGATTGCTCTGTATGGCTTATCAACCCATTACCTACTCCCAGAGCTTCACCAAAACAGTATTTAAGCTTAACAAAAAATCCTTTAAGCTATAAATAAATAGTACAAGAGAGGGACAGATGCCATCATACAGAGTTTTAGCTAAGCTATACAAATCAGTTAATATCAGACTGTTCAGTTACAACATCTTACTAGTATTTTTCCCACATATTTCTATGTAAAGCCTACCAACATCAGCCTACCACAAACAGCACATTGGAGCCAGCATCCCATTCTGGTCAGCCTTTTGTCTGTGCATAGTGCAAGAACACTGGTACACAACTATTTTCTTTCCTTACACTTTTTTCTACTTTTGCAAATTGCCTCTTCCCCACTACTCTTAACAGATCTAGTCACACAGACCTTCTGAGTCTGGTTATCTGTTGAAGGTAGTAGGGTTATATTCACAAGCATTAATTGTTCTCTGACCGTAACACAAGATTCAATTCCACATGTTAAACTGCAGCAGTTCTGTGGACACAGGTTCTGAAAAAATGGGCTGTGTGCATCCATTTCTATTGTACATGCAAAGTTAAAGGCACGGACTAAGTTCACCAGTTTTTGTATTAACACCTTTACTCTCACGAGGAGGGATGTAGAAGTCTGAATAATAGAGTGAAACACTTCTATGAAGCTGGAGCACCTGCAGCTGCCATATTAGAACACTATCTTTATTTATGACTACTTATTCGCAGTTTCTTTAGTTAATCCATTTATACAGGGTCTTTCTTGCTTGCTCTTATTCAACTTTTGTGAATTACTCAAACTGTAAGGGGAGGCTTAATTAAACACATTTTAACTAAGATTACTTAGAAATCATTGTACCTGGGAACAAGATGACAAGTTTTTCGCCCATGTTTACTCTCTTCCCCATGGCTTTTCAAGCCATTTTATTTTGGCCTCTGCCTCAAGCACCTTTTCAGAATTCTTTGTAATCTATATGGACTTCATGAACAGTTTTGCAAGCAAAATGTAAGCTGCTACAGGGTATGGGGCTGGCAAGGACAAGCAGCCTGCCATCCTGTTGAAGGTGATATTCACCAGAACAGGGACACAAGCAAATCTGCAACAACTACAAATCAGTACACTTTATCTAGAAAACAGCCTTTCAGCAAGAGCTCCCTTCCCACACTGAGGATAGTAAAATCTCACCCGTGTCATTTTAAAAAAGTCTAACGATGGCCTGTTCCATCGTACATCCTCCTCCCGTCTGCGCTTCAGCCGGCTTTTCTTTTCATTCAGAACACAAGGCTGAGAGCGGCATCGCAACAAGCCCTGACGCCGGCTGAGCTCGGGTGTGGAGGTGGGAGTGCTGTTGGCTGAAGGCAAGAGATTTCCTGTCTCAGTGATGTGCTCCTGGGAGAGGGAGAGGCGGCGCCTTGGGTTAAAGTCACAAGGGCCTCCGGAATTCCAGCGGGTACTGGAGCTCGTGCTGCCCTCGCTGCTGTCCACAAACCCGCTGCTGGCAGAGGAAGGTCTGGGTACTGGTGACGTGTTGAAGCTGGTGATGGTGAAGACATTATTTAGGGACAGTATGTTTTGTGGCAGACTGATGCTTGTGCTTCTCTGTAAGGTTGCACTTCCATGACTGTTGCAGCGCTGCAAGGTCGCGCTGCCACCGCTGTTACAGCGTCTCTTTGACACAGGAGTCCAAACCTTGGAATTGCCGGGCTTCCACGGGGACCGACAGCGGGCCAGCTCATCCGGCTCCGAGAGGGACCTACAGTGGCGTTTTGTTGGTGGTGCCAAGGGCTGGCCTGAGTTTTCGTTCAGGTTTAATTCACTTATCCATCCTGACACCATGGATGTGTTGGAAGATTCCTGCTGCCACTGCAGACTACCATTACTGGCAGTGCTGGTGCTGAATGGGCACACTGGGAAAGGGTAAGCTGAATTCCTTGTTGTGTCAGTCTGGATGGGGTAACCCCCATTTAAAGCTTTCCAGGGACTCTCTTCTGAAAACAAAAAGGAAAAAGACACAGGTAAAAAGATGAAAAAAGGGAAAAACTCATTTGTTTTAAGCCTAGTTTAATGTAAACCTATCCAAGTCAAGCTTAGAAGGATGAGCCACTAATACCCAGCTTTTAATCAAAATTTTGCACTATAGTTAAGCACACACTTTAAAAAAAGTTAGAAAACTCAAAAAACACAAAGACTGAAGTATTTCAGGAACCAATGCAGGCATTCCAACATATATGTACCTTGTTAATGCTTTTTCCTGTATACTGAATGATTATAGCACTTAATCATTGTGTTATCTTAATCTATTTCTTAGAGAAAAACAGGGACAGTTTCGTTGTACATGCCACAATTAAAAGATGTAACCATGAACAACCTCAGGTATGACCAAAAAGGATCAATGGATTAACAAGTAATGTGAGAATGCACCAGGGAATTATTTGTAATTTTTTATGCAAGAGCAAGATAATCTCTTCAAACTGCTATCCTTCCATTTGGCTGTTATGCTTTTCTATCAAGAACATCTTACTAAAGAAAGCTTACAAAGGGTGCTCATATTCTGTGGCATGAAAACTTTTACTTTAAATTAGAAGCAGCAAAAAATTAAATCAGACTGCAGATTGTTGCCTTCCCCCCCTGCCACTACACTTTGGATATTAGAACAAAAAAAAAATCTTTAATTCAGTGCATCAAATAAAGTGAATATCCCTTAAGAACCTCCGGCAAGTTTTACTGTGAATGCAGACATCATGCACAACTTCTCATCTGAAGTGGCAATGCTGGGTTAAAAGCAGTCTGCCAGTGCAGCCTCTCACTCTTTTGTGAAATGTTTCTTTGAGAACATTCTGCACATTTTACAGCTGTTCCTCCACATTATACAATGAAGTGTAAGAAGAACTACAGCAGGACTTTGGATTTGCAAATTGAAAAGCAGCAAAACTGTTGGCCAGCTAACAGTGCTTCATGCTTGGTTAGGAAATTTGCTAATTTAAACCAATTAGCCAAGTAAGTTTCACTTATCCTGGCTTTAAAGAAAGAATACCTAAAATAGCATTTTTTCCCATATGCCTATTTTAAGAACCTAGATATAGCCTAAACATTAAATACTGGTGTACTCTTATGGTTGAATGTATAAAGTAAGTTTTAGAGTAGTCAACAGAAAAGATTTGCTGAGTAGCTTTAAAAGTTGCAAACCCAAATAGTTGTACATGTTCCATGCCCAAAGTATGTCATGGATTATCCTGTTTATTTGGATCTTATTTAAAGAACACCCTATTGTCTCAAAATCATTTAACTGTGCAGACAGCTGGCCTATTCAAACATGTTTTATTAGAATTCCTCTGTCCTTCCTCCCCTATTCTTTCAGATGGGTACAACCACATACTGTGCTTTGCCTTAAGCATGTAAGCTCTTCAAGGCAGGGACCATCCATAATTCAATGGAAGTAAAAGAGCCAACACAATGGGATCCAGCTAATGTTTGAAACTCCTAGCATCTACTGTAGGACAATTTCCTAGCTTGGGCTGGCCAGATCCTTAAAAATACCTAGGAAGATTCATCCCAGGCTGATTTCAAGTTTACCAGAAAAAAGAAAAAAAAAAAAAGAAAAGTCAAGAGTTGCACCTGTGTTTTCATGTACTAGAAACACCTAATCATTTAGGCTGGGAAAGATCTTGAAGATCAGAACGAAACCATTAACTTAATATCACCAAGTCCACAACTGAACCATGTTCCCAGTTGCCACATCTATACATCTTTCAAATACCTTCAGGGATAGTGACTACACACCACTGCCCTGGGCAGCCCGTTTCCCATGCTTGGCCACCCTGTTGGTGAAGAAATTGTTCCCAATATCCAATCTAAACCTGCCCTGATGCTACCTGAGGCACTTCTCTCAGGTAACAAGTGACACAAGAGGAAGAGGCCAATCTCCACCTGGCTACAACCTCCTGCCAGGGAGCTGAGAGACAAATAAGGTCTCACCTGAGTGTCCCCAGATCCTTCAGCCACTCCACAAAAGATTGTTCTCCAGAGCCTTCCCTTGCTCTGATGCCCAACACTGAACAAGTATTTTGAGGTGTGGCCTCACCAGTGTTGAGTACAGGGGGACAGTCACTGCTCTGGTCACCCCAGGCCACACTCCTGCTGATCCAAGCCAGGATGCCATTGGCTTTCTTGGCCACCCGGGCACACTCTGGCTCATGTTCAGCCACTGTTGACCAGCACCTCCAGGTCCTTTTCCATGGGGCAGCTTTCCAGCCACTCCATCCCCATCCTACAGCAGTGCCTGGGATCGTTGTGACCCAAAGGCAGGACCCCTCACTTGTTGAACCTCCAACAACTTACTGGCCTCAGCCCATCAATGCAGCTTGTGCAGATCCCTCTGCAGACCTGCCCTACAGCAGATGAACACTCCCACCCAACTTATCTGCACACTGACCGAGAGTGCACTCAATATCCTCATCCAGGTCACTGAAAGATATTAAAAACAGAACCAGCCATAACACTGCACCCTGGGGGACAGTACTGGAGACTGGCCACCAGCTGAACATAACTCCAGTCCCTACCACTCTCTCTAGGCCTGGCCACCCAGACAGTTTTCTCCCCATCCAAGCCATGGGCAGCCAGTTTCTCCCAAAAAAATGCCAAGGGAAATTGTCAAATACTTTACTAAGGCCCATGTAAACAATATCCACAGCCTTTCCCTCATCTACTTCACAAGTCACTTTGTTATACAAGGAGACTAGATTGGTCAAGCAGGACCTGCTTTTCATAAAGCCATGCTGGCTGGGCTTGTAGTTTAGATCCTCCTTCAGGCCCTTCTGGAAGACGGGTGTCATATGCCAACATCCAGTCAACTGGAACCTTTCCAGGAACCCAGGACTGTTGGTGAGTGAAAGTGGCTTATTGAGCACTTCCACCAGCTTCCTCATTAACCCTGGGTGGATCCCATCCAGCCCCACAGGACTCGTGTGAGTCAGTGGTGTAGCAGATAACTGATCATTTCCTCTTGAACTATGGGGGTTTGATTCTGCTCCCCATACCTGTCTTCCAGCTCAGGGTGCTGGGTAACCAAAGAAAAACTGGTGTTGCTATTAAAGACTGTGGCAAAGAAAGCATTAAGAACATCAGCCTTTTTCTCATCCTTTGTGTCTATATTTCTCCCTGCATCCAGTAAAGGAGAGAGTCTCTCCTTAGCCTTCTGTTTGTTGCTGATGCATTTATACAAACAATTTTTAATTGTAATTTATGACAGTAGGCAGATTAAGTTCTTGCTGGATGCTGGCCTTTCTAGTTTACTCCCTGCATAACCTCACTACATCCTTGTAGTCCTCCTGAGTTGCCTACCCCTTCCTCCAAAGCCCAGTTCTCCTCTTTGAGTTCCAGCCACAGCTCTCTGTTCAACCAGACCAACCTTCTTCCCCACTGGCTCATCTTTCAGCACAAAGGGACAGCCTGTTCCCGTACCTTTAGAGTTTCCTTCTTAAAGCACATCCAGACTTCCTGGACTCCCTTGTCCTTCAGCACTGGCTCCCAAGGGACTCTGTCAACCAGCCACCCAAGCAGGCTGAAATCTGGCCTCCATAAATTCAAGGTGGCAGTTCTCCCAATCCCTGTCTTGACTCCTCCAAGGATCAAAAATCCTAATTGCTGTGTCCAAGACAGCCTCTGAGCACCACATCACCCACCAGCCCTTCTCTGCTCTCAAACAGCATGTCCAGCAGGGGATCTCCCCTGGTTGGCTCACTCAGCAGCTGTGTCAGTTCTCTTCCACACACTCCAGGAACCTCCTAGACTGTTTCCTCTCTGCTGTATTGTATTTCCAGCAGACATCTGGTAAGTTGAAGTCCCCCACAACAAGGGCCAGCAATTGAGACTTCTCCCAGCTGCTCAGAGAGTATTTTATCTGCCTCTTCATCCTGGTTGGGTGGTCTGTAACAGATTCCCACCACAATACCTGCCTACTTGGTAATGCTATTTAAGGCAAGACACCATTTTCCTTTGAAACCCCACACTTTTCATGGGGAATCCCACTGAGCAAATAAAATCTGCCATGTTTAAAGACAACAGGACATGCAAAATTTCAAGTCTATCCCTTACCTTAATAAAGCAGTACAACGTTTATATATTGATACATAGCCTTTTGCTCTCGCTAGATGAAATTTACTCTTATTCTAATGGGATCAAGGGGGAATAAAAGCAAGTAACATTTGCACACTGAACTTCAACTTATGGTTTGCATCATGCTGGATATTCCATGTGGCAAGGAGTGTAAGAAGCTGCATGAAGCTTTCCAGCAGCTGAAGAACCTGAAGAGATGTTTAACATGAAAAACAGCATTACTGTGCCTCTGTACACCAGGGCAGATACAGAACAGCAACAAAAAAAAAGTTACAAGGGCTTTTTACTATGCAAAGCAGATCACAAGTACAAAACTAACAACCAGCTATTCCCAGTATTGTTCAAAGACCAGCTTAAACCAGCAGGCTCCATCCCCCTCACCTTATTTACAAAAGAAAGGCTGCTCGCTATACCAATTACCTCAGTAAAACACAGCTAAGGTTTCTGAAGAACTTACCACTGATTTCGAAAGGAAACAAGCTGCCACTTTTGTTCAGCTTCTCAGATGAGTACTGAAATCAGAGAAAAAAAGTTTTAATTGTGGAAAGAGTCAGCATTCACTTCAAGGAAACTGCATGCAGTTTTCAGTTTCCCTATATGTGCACTTAATGGCTTATCTTGAAGAAATTCCCAAACAGCTGATCTTCATAAATAAAGCTCTTGGTTCTAATTATTTGTAGTGTTTTCTGATATATAGCTAAGTATCAAACTGTTTCAAGAGTTGCAACATTAGCTCATGTGAATGAACTGGAAAATTAAGAGTGATAATTCATCCTTAATGAAAAATCTTTGATCCAATTCTCATTTCAGTAGAGAGGAAATTACAAGCTGGCAGTTGAGTTTCCATCTTAAGTCTTAAGGCTAGAAGGCAAAACACTTCATCTTCAACTAAGAGACAGGAATAGTTTTATCTAAATTAAATACACAAGCTCTCGAGGTTCACCACCATGAACACAGTTCCAGTCAGGCTTTGCCAGTATTTCATGTTTTCTTAGAATCAACGTAGCAAAATGTTTTCTTATTTCTTCGAAGTAGAAAAGCCATTGAAAAAAATCTTTCCATCCCAAAAATATCATTCTTCCCCCAGTAAGAAAAGTTTATGTGCAGAATATTTTCCATTTTCTTCACTAATTTTACCAAGAAAATATCACTACAAGGGCATGCTTAATGGTCTTGATTTCTCAGGCAAAGCATAGAGCATGCAATCCAGCCTCCTATAAAGGAGCTATAAATAAATGGCTCATGGCTCCATCAGCCCAAGGGTCATTATTCACTCCTCCACCACCACCCTCAGGATGGAGAGGAAGATTGCTTTAAAAAAAAAAAAAAGCAACACACTTCTTTTTGTGAACATTGTTCTTTGTGTATAGCCAAAGAAGATAGCATTGTACATACACTTCCTTTCCAGATACAAAGTCAATTTTTAAACAAACATCCTTGGGCTACAAAGCTTTTTTTTTTTTTTTTGGCTGTACAGCAGCACACAGTGCCAGGGACAACTTCATAACCTTGAGCCCCACACAAGGGAAACACTAAGATGTGGTAATATTCTCTTGGTGTTATTGTTTCAGAGGTAGGAAGTAACAGAACAGATGAAAGGATAGGACTAGAAATCTGATTACCATTCTATTTTTTAATCAGTTGCCGTCTGAGAAAAGCCATTTTATTTTCACTTCACATTTGCATCGGTAGATGTATTTACAACTTCCTTTTAAAGAAGCTACTTTAAGTAACAGCATACCCCTGAGTTTTAATTTCCACTGGATTTGCTGTTAACTAGCCCCATTCAAACAATTTGAAGTCTGGAACTTGCCAGTTACACAGTATCTACATTTTTAAACTCTGTATCCTTATTTAATCTAATCAACTACAAAGGCTTCACATTCAACACAATAGTAACTGTTGTAGTAGTTACAATTTCAGCTGTCCAAAGCGGAAACAAAAAAATTAAGAGACTTAAAGAAGGTTTTTCAGCGAATTCTTCCTCTCTGGCTTTCCCCAAATGGAAGGCAATACCAACCTATTCCTGCCATCAGATAGCAGCTAAGGCAAGTATGCCTTTGGAACAAAACTGTGTCCAAAAATCATAGCTAATTTATCTGGAACCCCATGGAAAATGGCAGTAAGATAACTTAGTATTTGCATAACTAAGGATATTATGCAAGATTATTTATCCACATAGGCCAAGATATTCAATGTTTAGAAGGAACAGAACCTCAAGGACAACCCCATGTGGCAATTATTAAATTCATATTTAGCTGCTACATATAGTTTTCCACCAAATCTATCTTTAACAAGGTTCTCTTTAACCAAGTCCAAGCTGTTTGACTGCCTGCTCTTTAGCCACCTTAAAAAGCCTTGCCCATCAGGTAGATACTAAACTACTGTATCTTTGACAGCTGTGAAGCACTGAAAGCACTTTTAAGAGGGAACACAGGAAAAGTGAGATCACACAGACTCTGTACTCGAGAGAACTGCACTGTTCTCCAACACAGACAGCAACCCCATCCTTACAGCCACTTCTGACCAGCTTTTAGCAACATTAGTGCTCAGTTCTATTACAAAGCAGGTATCTTTCCTCTGCAACTTCTCTTAAGTTATCATTTAGACAGAAACCTGCTGAGTTAACAAGTTCTTCTCTAATTCTTTGGAGATCCAGACCAAAACCAAAGAACATCACATGTGACATCACATGTTGAAAAGCAAGAACAAGCTGCACTATTTCCAGTAAAAGCTCAAGGCACTGAAATAAGGGTGAACAACTAAGGGGACAATAAGTAACAGACCATGATTACAATATGTATTTGGTTTTCCATAACTGAAACTGAAACACTTGGGAACACTGTCTGCTGGTGCATTTTAATGATGTCTGGGAAGTCCAAACTTGAAGGAGACTACCTAGGCTGTAAAAATTCTTTATGGGAGGGAGGACCTTTCTATCTATACAGCACATGGCACAAGTCTCATTAGATATTACTGTAACAGGGCACTGAACCAGACTATCAGCACCCCTGGGTTGGCCATGCTCTACCCTCCCCACTTTGTGCTATGATCTATCTGAAACTGCCTCAATGAAGGGCCATTTTATGTGTCTGTGCTTGAAAAGAGATTGCAATTGCTAAGAACCTTGACAGAGAAGTCTGCTACCCCTCTGTGTGAAGGAAACCTTCCTTAGAATAAGCCCAAATTTTTCAACAAGGTCATTTTACTGAAGAGGAAACATCCATCTTCCAACTACTGTTTTTGAATAGATGTTAAAACACCCACCAAGATCTCCTGACTCTTGAGAATTTTCTACTGAAGAAAGGCCGATTTCAAGACAGACACACCAAACAATCAAACTGCAATTTTCACCTGAGGTTGGAATGGTTTGCCTCATGCCAAAATGTGGATCTAATTTTGAATGGTTTGTTCGCAAATAGAACCTCTATTGTGCAGTTGGAGAGACTGCGCTCAAAAGGACAGGAAATGCGTGGTACAACATCTAGGACAGTGCTGCATGTTTCAGATGGTTTACTGAGTCTTAGCAGCTGTTCTTTTGTTAAAATATTCACTTTAAAAGACACCTAAGTCTGAACTGAGTAAGTGGAAGAGCCATGCAAGTGAGGCTGACAACGAATTATAATTTCCATCACTAATTTAGGAAGTGTTCATTGCTAGCAGAAGCCAATTGTAACAAAAATAATTCTGGCTATTCTTTTTCACTCCAATCTACTACATTAACAACTTCACAGCCTGTGCTATCCTCCCCATTCTTCTCAGAATGAAGGACTTCATAATTTTAAAACTAGCAGTTTTAACTTGAAGATACTTTTTCCAATTTACAAGTGTCATCTGAGTTACTCCAATTTACCAGCATTCTTTCCAAGCCACAGGACAGTCAGTGTTTATCACTCAAGTACCCAAATTAAACACCAGCATACAGATGGGACTTGGTTTGAATAGACCATGCCAGACCATCTCTCTACCAAATATCCTCCAAATATGACTACACTGGGAAGAGTGAGGAGGAACATTTGACCCTTTCTCAGGCTGTGAAGAAGTGAACAGGTCATGTCTTTCAGCCAGAGGAAGTCAGCCCAATTCTAAGTCTTTCAACACAAGTAGGATTCAAAAATTTAAAATAATTAAAACCCACATGCACAAAAGGATTTTGCAGTAAACCTTCTTCCTTTCAAAAATGCTTGTCTAGAGATCATCATGCTTGCCTCTTAATGCCACACTCTGAAGTCTTACAGCTCACACACCTCACAAACCAACACAACATTGGGCACAAATACTAAAAAGGCACAAGTTTGACCAGAATATACAGAAAAATCCTCAATACTCTTGAGTTAAGAGATCTATGGTCAATGGAATAGAGGCCAACTATTTGATTTAATGCTGCTGCCAAACCACAAAAGCCACAATGTGCTCATAGAACTTCTCACTGTTGTGAGGTAGAGTCGAGCAACCAGGGACATGACTTTACCCTGTGAGCTACAGTGCCCACTTGAGATAAAAGCTTGGGACAACTTTCCTACTTTTACAGCAGGAGACTCAATGTTGGGGTTTTTTTCTGAAGGCAGGTGCAGGACAAGGCTGTACAGTATAACTGAGTATGCACTGGATGAATTACTGGAGTTACACCATCTTGGAAAATCAGCATGTCATTTAACAGAGCAGTAAAATGGTACAGCCAGTATTTTACAACATAAAAGGAAGGTACTTGGTCATCATAGAGCTTACACAAATAAAAAAAGCGTACTATGTCCTATACATGTTTTTATGCCCAGCTTGGCTGGATGGCAAATAGCTTTGAAAGCACTATTCCTTTTTTCTTTTACAACCCTCATTCGTGAGCTGCATTACAGAACAGCTTTTCCCCAGCTATTTTATCTCCTTGTGCCAAGATGACAACTTGTGCAGATGCACTGCAAAAGGCATCATGAAACTGATAAGGGTTAACAACATCAATCCAGGCAAGAAAAGTTACTCTTAATCCTTAATCAGCTCACAACGTTTGTTCACCACATGGTGCCATAAAACTTTGTGCCAGCACAAGTAACAAAAGGTGGAGGCAAGATCATTTCAGAATTGATCTAAATTGCTGCTGATATCAGGAGAAACCACAGCATTAACCTGAACTTCTTGCCAAAGTGTGCTAGCACCGATACCAGACCACCACTAGCAGTCTTTTCCCCTTATTAAAACTTAGCAATTGTCTTTGGCATGGATACTTCTTGTCTTTGGCTCACTTTTTGGCCATGAAGCCATCATTTGCTGTCACGAATCCCCTTTAGTAGAGAACAACACTTTTATTCACACTTGCTTCTCTATTTCCACACCTCACCATGCAATTTCCACACTTTTTCAGGGTGTTACTGTGCCCAAACAGAACCTGTTCCTCGCCTCAGAACCCATTTTCTGTAAGAACTAAAGCACTTACAAAACCAATTACTTGACAGATGAAAGGAGGAGAGGAGCAGGAGAAGGGTAAGGAGGAAACAACTGATGAGACATCGTGTGCCATTTTCTGCTCCACTTGTTCTTTTTCATGCTTTATTGTATGAGCAGATAAGGACAGGAATAAAAACCCAACAACCTACAACACATACAACATGCCAACACACCCCTGTGCAGACTCAACACAGTGTAGAAGCTGTAAGACATCCTTGCCTGCTCTTACAGGTCCCTGGTACAAAACCTACAGTGACTATCACTAAGGAGACAGTTCAGTTTCTAAATTTATGCAAACTTTAAGACCTCAAAAAATANAGATGCCACTACATGCTTAGTGACAAACACTTCTACTGGTTACAGGTCATCACTGGCTCACACTTAGGCCCAGAGTTTAGTTACAAATGATGACTTTGACAGTTCACACTTGCTCCTACAAACTGCATATCCCAAGTGAATCATCAGTCTAGACAAAACAAATGCAAGCTGAGCGAGCAAGCAACTTCTACTGAGAGTTAGCATCCTTAAATTTGCCTTTCAAGAATAGCACATATTTAAGATGAAGATAAAAGTAAAAACAAATATTGGAACTCCAAATGGACCTGCTACAGTTCTGAAAACAAAACCACTTGATTAATGTCTATTAGATATCTTTACTGGACAAAGTACTGGGCACATGAGAACTGTAGGTGCTTGTGCACAAACTCCACCTCATTCGAGATATGCTTCATTTGCCTTGGGCTCGTGAAATCAATAAGGAAGCAGTTCAGCTGCTTAAATACAAGTTACAACAGAAGCAGAATCTTACTGCTCAAGTAACTGACAGGCCAGTGTTTGCATTATTAATTATACAAAAAAAAATAACAATTAGAATTGAACGACACTGACACTTAGTCAATCTGGTTTTGTATCCCATTGGAACCTTCAAGTTTGACCTACAGAAGGGTAGCACTGCAATTAAAGTCAGTAAAAGCAAAACTATTCTGCATTACATATAGAATATGGTCTCAGGGTTCACAGGCAGGCACCAAAAATTGGTGTGAGACTGTCCTGCATTACTCACTCGGGAGTAGACAGCATTTCATTCACAATGGAGATGTGAAGAAAATAAATTCCTTAGTGCCTGAATAATATGTTTGAAGCACATCAGGGACCCAGAGATTCAACCAGCAGAAAAAACACCATAAGCATTACAGAATTATTGAGAGCATCAGGCATCTGAGACACTGATAATGCAAGGATCTACTCTACTGGCATCAACAACAGCTCAAAGGAAAGCTGACTTTTAATTGAACTGCATTTACTTATGATCAGTTCTCCTTCTGCTCACTGCTGGTAGCTGTCTATGCAGAAGTCAGGGATTTTTATAAGTAAATACTGTTAGAGATAAAAATATCAAGCACTTGGTTATAGGAAGAAAACTTCAACCCACACAAGAACTTGTGGTTTTTGTTCAAGAAAAAAGAAATCCTAAGAAGTTCTGATCATTCTTTTCAGTCATTAGAACACTATTTCATTAAGAGAATCAGCTTTTCACTATTTAAACTGAAATAGTAAAGATAAAAAGGTCATTAAAATAAGAAATCACCAATTCAAGAAGGGTTCATACACTTAAGTTCTGTTCCCCCCGCCCTTACAACTCACTCCCCCTTGCAAACCAGCCCCAACTCAAATAGCTGAATTCTGGCAGATCTGCATTCTTGAATTCAATATGCACTTCTGAGTTACCATGCATCTCATCTTTATTACATGTTATTTTGGTAGATCCTTACCAGATTAATATTGTATGTTTTACAGGTCAGATCATCCAAGCTCTGGTTCTGCAGCTTTTCAGTTATTAGTGTTACCATGGTAGTTGTTCCTTTTCCACTGCTCACACGGAAGTGTTGGAGGCTCTTCGGTCTCTTCTTTCAATACACATTAGCCATTTCTGTTTTGGTCTAAAGTCTTGAGATTTATGCTTCCATCTTATTGCCAAAGTTTATTTCCAAATGCTGTCAGTGTATCATGTCTGATTTCCTGCAAAATTGGTGTAGAAAAAGGGAAACAGTCAGACAAACTCTTGTGTACATCATACTTAAGAGTGGTAATGACACAACTCTTTCTTGGCCCATTCCTTCATGCGGATAAATGCATCACTCTGTGACCAGTGCTGATGTCTGGCAATTGGGACACATCCCTACTTGTGAGAGTATACTCCATTGAGATTCCACTAACTACAACTTCAGAAAGGAGATGAGACTCATACATAGTAAAGATCAAGATATTATTCAGCTGTTTCCTGCTATTAAACTGATTCCACCTTGGATTTTGATCCAAGGCAGAAGGAAAGACTTAAGCTTTCCCTTATTTAAACTACTGAAGCCTTAGCCAGGTACACTGGAACAGCACAGGAAACGTGCAGCTACCCACCACACTCTTCTGCACATTTCACACTGTTTGCCATTTTAGGACATTCTATCACTGCTCCTTTGCTATCCTCTTCTTAAAAAGGGAAGTGGCACAGTGGGTAGCTCAAACACAATACCCACTTCCCAAACCATCAGCTACTTTCAACACATTCCCCTCTTACTTCTCTTTGTTTTTTAAGGTTACAGAAGTGTTACCTGTCAGCAAACACCAGACCTTACACTCATAAGCAGGACAGATTCCCACAGACACAAAAGCATCACTGACAACAGTTTAGGTATCTTTATTCTGTGAGTAGTCACCTAAGTCAAAAGCACTCAATTCACCAGCTGCCTCTTTTAATCCTAAACATCCCCCACATAATTTCTTCCCCTCTCCCTGGTGACCTGCACTAACCATTTCTGCTTATGATTTCATTTGGTCAAGTGGCTACTTATGGAATAAAGTGAAGATTCACACAGAGGTATTTCCAAATTTAAAAATGCAACACGTGGCTTGGGGAAGGAACACTGATGCTGCCACAACCTAAGTTTTACTTCCATTTGCTAGTTTTAGCATCCACAGTAAAGATGTAGAGCAAAAAACAATTTTCAATTCATGTTTCCATAAAATACTGCCTCTTCCACACTGCTACAAAGCTATGTAGATAACCAGTAGCAGGAAGGAAAAAAGCCACTTGAGGCCATGAGCCAAGTTAAACCCATTTAAAACTAAGATATTAATAGTATTAATGATGTTAGATTATCTTTTAAACCTGGTGCCTTTGCGTGCATCCTCAAATATGATTTTCATATGCTTACCATACACTAGTTCACCTTCACATTAGTCTGCTACACAACCCTTAGCCTGAGAGCTGTCCCAAACACAACTTCCACCAATCTTTTAGTCTTGCTCTTGCATCTACTTTTTATTTGCTGTATGATGGGATGCTTACATCTGCCCTCCACCACAAACAGTGCCACCCAGAGAGCTGGAAATTCAACTGGCCTGTTTTTACTGGATGCATCCTGTCTTTCAGGACTTGAAATATTTACCACATCTTGCTCTGAAATTACACCTGGTCAAGTATTAAAAACATCAAGCTCATACACTCACTGGTAGAAGCTGCACATACACTGCTCAATATGAGCACCTCTCAAAGCAAAGTGTGGCTCATGAAGTGCCAGACATGTTTCAGGGCAAAGTGTGAACACAGCAGTATCTAGAGTAGCATGATCAAACACTGCTGTGGCTCCTTTTAAACCTGGC